>PVKE010041374.1:0-14198 GCA_004027555.1 Craseonycteris thonglongyai | reverse complement strand
ACATCATTGGTTTTTCCACATAGTTTCATTCCACAGGTGGGCAGGGCTGCACAGGGCAGGAACTGGGGCAGGGTCTTGCCCTGGTGAGAACTGAACTGGGGGCACTCCCCAGTTCAGCATATGGGTTTGCACGGGCCCGGGCTGGGATTCGATCCTCAGTCCTCAGGGCTGCAAAGTGAGTGCTTAACCCACTGAGCCATCCCGGCTTCCCCAGTATACCATTTTTAGAGGTGTGAACTTTACCCTGTAGTCAGACATTTAAAAGCTTTTTAATAGTATACTGTTTTTTTGTTTTTATTCCTAGTTATGTGTTTGTGCATTACATAGATTTGTCTTTATTCCTCCTTCCTGCCACAGAACACATACTGGGTTCTCATCTCAGTAAATCTGTTTATGTAGATGAATAATTGCTTTTGTTTACTGGACAAAACCAAGTCCTGGGGAAGCCGGGATGGCTCAGTGGGTTAAGCGCTCACTTTGCAGCCTTGGGGACCAAGGATCAAATCCCAGCTCCAGTCTGTGCGGACCCATATGCTGAACTGGGGAGAGCCCCCAGTTCAGTTCTCACCGGGGCAAGACCCCTGCCTAGTTCCTGCCCTGTGCAGCCCCGCCCATCTGTGGAATGAAACTACGTATTTTCCGGCGTATAAGACGACCGGGCGTATAAGACGACCCCCTAATTTTACAGTTAAAACATAGGTTTAGGCCTATATTCGCTGTATAAGACTACCCCCCACTTCCGAGGCTGTAGTCTTATACAGTGAATATAGGCCTAAACCTATGTTTTAACTGTAAAATTAGGGGGTCGTCTTATACGCCGGAAAATACGGTATGTGGAAAAACCAATGATGTGCAACTATGGAGACTGTTCTGGGCCCTCCCCCTTCTCTCTATCTCTGTCTCTGTATCTCTCTCTCTCTCTCTCTCTCTCTCTATCAAAAACAATAAAAATAAAAATAAATCTTTAAAAAAACCCCAAAAACCAAGTTCTTCACAAAATGGCTACCAGTATTTCAATGTGTAGCTCTCTACTGGAATGTTTTTAACTGTTATCCTATTGATGGACATTTAGGCTGTTTTACACTCTTTTAGTATTGAAAACAACCTTGAGATGAACATCCAGATTTGTCTTAAAAGGCTTAAATTAGTAAGTGAAGGTGGTCTCTTAAAGGTAACTGCTTTTATTTTGGGTACGAAATTTTGCTGTGACTTTGAGTTGCTAGCTGTTTTTAATTTCCTTAATCTCTCAATTCTCTTTCCTTGTTCTGCAGTGGGAGATTCTTCACTGTCAAGCTCCCAGTTGCTCTTGATCCTGGCACCAAGATTTCAGTCATTGTGGAAACAGTCTATACCCATGTGCTTCAGCCATATCCAACCCAGATCACCCAATCAGAGAAACAGTTTGTGGTGTTTGAAGGCAACCATTATTTCTACTCTCCCTATCCAACAAAGACACAAATGATGCGTGTGAAGCTCGCCTCCCGAAATGTGGAAAGCTATACCAAGTTGGGGAACCCCACACGGTCTGAAGACCTACTGGATTATGGTCCTTTCAGAGACATCCCTGCATACAGCCAGGTAGGACCATGTGGAGTCTAGCCTACCCCTGTCTACTTCATAGAATTCTGCTAGCATGACTAATAGCTGATAGGCGTGGGTGGTGTGGAATGGGTGGAAATCCAAGATCATTCCTCAGTTATTTAACCTGCTGTGAAATGACTCATGGGGTCACCTTTCTCATTTGGGGAGTATAGATAGAGCCTGGGAGTTCAGGAGGACTTTTTGAAGGAGGTAGCATTTGGAGAGTTGGAGTGAGAGTTGAAAGGGAAGGAAAGAAGGCATTCTGTGCAGAGGTAATAATAAAAGGGCAAGCAATCCAATTAAAAAATGGGCAGATGACCTTAACAGACACTTCTCTCATGAAGACATACATATGGCCAACAGATATATGAAAAAATGCTCCACTTCACTAGCAATTAGGGAGATGCAAATAAAAACCACAATGAGATACCATCTTACACTTGTTAGAATGTCTGTAATCAACAAGACAAGGGATAACAAGTGCTAGAGAGGCTGTGGAGATAAAGGAACCCTCATACACTGCTGGTGGGAATGTAAAGTGGTACAACCACTATGGAAGGCTGTATGGAGATTCCTCAAAAAATTAGGAATGGGGGGAAGCCGGGATGGCTCAGTGGGTTAAGCGCTCACTTTGCAGTGCCAGGGACCAGGGATCGAATCCCGGCCCTGACCCGTGCGGAACCATATGCTGAACTGGGAGCTTCCCCAGTTCATTTCTCTCTCTGTCTCTGTATCTCTCTCTCTGTCCAAAATTAAAAAAAAAAAACAAGGAATGGAGTTACCATATGATCCAGCCATCCCTCTACTGGGCATCTACCCAAAAAGCCTGAAAACCTTAATCTGTAAAGATGTTTGTACCCACATGTTTCTCGCAGCACTGTTCACAATAAAAGGGCCAAAGGTGTAGGGATGAGAAAAATGTGTGGTATGCTATCTAGTGTGGCTGGGGTAGCTGCTGTGGGTGGTAAAGCTGGCTGCATTGCTGAGCCTGCGGATTGGGCCTTAAAGGTAGAAGGAACTTAAATTAAGGCTTAAAAAATTCTGTTATAAAAATTTTAAACATATGTGAAAGTATAGAGAGTAATATAACAAACTCCCATATACCCATTACTTAGATTATGTGGTTATCAAGATACTAGCACACTTGCTTCAGCTATCCCTTTTTCTTTATTTTTTGCTGTAATAATTTTACGGAATCTTAGGAATCATGTCATTGATGATAGGGTAACTATCATCTCTAAAATCTGTGGATATTTATAATTTCTTTGCATCTCTTTGTGTCTAGAACATATGTCACTAATGATGTATAGTCAAATTAGCTTGTTCTAATATCATTTGAAATAATTATTCTGTTTTCACTCAAATGTCACTTTGACATAGAGTTAGGGCTATTCATTTTGAGTTGTTTCAACTTTTAAGATTTTTTTTATTGATACAACTTCTTTAATATAAAGAAGTGAACCTTCCATCATCAAAATTATATAACAAGGAATATTCAGAGAATTCTTCCATATCTCCCTTCCAGCTTTTCTCCTTGGTGGCCAAGTATTTTAGTTTTGGTTTGTTTATCTAATGTTTCTTTCTATAAATACATGCAGATTTCTAATAAATGTATTCATATTCCCCCATTTCTCAAAAAGTAAAACCTTGTATATTGTGGTGCTGTGAGCTTAGGGGGAGCAACAGTGGTTCTGTCTGTCTTCTGGTGAAGTTGGAATATGGTGCAGAGAGCCCTGAGACCATTTGCATCAGTGGAGCTGATGGGCTGCTCTCTTGAGTTGTGTTTCCTCTAATTGCATGTTTATTTCTTTTTTTTTTTTTTTAAATTTTTTTTTTTTTTTTTTTTTTTTTTTTTTTTTTTTTTTTTTTTTTTTTTTTTTTTTTTAATTTTTTTTTTTTTTTTTTTAATTCTTTTTCTTTATTGTTTTTGACAGAGAGAAAGAGAGAGAGAGATACAGAGACAGAGAGAGAACTGAACTGGGGGAGCTCCCAGCTCAGCATATGGTTCCGCACGGGCCGGGCCGGGATTCGATCCTCAGTCCCCGGCGCTGCAAAGTGAGCGCTCAACCCACTGAGCCATCCCGGCTTCCCCTTTATTTCTTTTTCTTTCTTAAAACTAGTTCATATTGGGATAGGGATTTGGTTATAGACTTTTAAAATTTGAAAGTTTTGAATTTTGAACTTTTAAGTTATTAAGTGCTCATGACAGACTATTTGGCAAACAGAGGAAAATTTGACATCAGTTTATATCCACTTTTGACATTTTAGTACCTGAGTCATTTTTTCCAAATCATAGAGGCCTTTTAATGTAGAGATCATATTATGTATAAAGTAATAATTTTGTCACTTAGAATATTCTCTAAATGTTTTACATCACTATTGTCAACCATTTATTTTATTTCATTTTATTTATTTTTTATTTTTATTGTTAAATTTATTGGGTGACATTGGTCATCCATTTAAGATACTATGATTTGATGCCCTATTGTTTATTTGCCAGGTTTCCTATAGTTGGATAGTTAGCTTTTTTGTACTTAACAGGATAATGTTCATCTTTTGGCATATAACTTAATGTTAATCTCAATAAATTTTCTAAAGTAAAAGTTTTCAAATGAAAGCATATGAACATTTAAAAATCTTTGCTGTGTATGGCCAAATGTTTAAAAAAAAGAATTAGCCAGTTTGTTAATGGCACCAGCAGTATAAAACTTCCAGCTTTCCCTATACCCTTGCCAGTATTGGCATTACAAGCTATCAGATATGATTATGAATGAAGATGAACCTTAAAAAAAAGATCTAGTTATAGAGTGAATGAATACAATAGAGAGTTATAAGAATTAACAAAATATACCTTTTCTTATCCATTTCATGGACTTCTTGGGCAGAAGCTTGTTTTTCTGGTTCTTTTGTTCATTTAGATTCCGTTTCTGTAGAGTTGTAGGTATATTTATAGGAGGGCATTTGAATTACGTAATGACCAGAAGGATTTATTAATACTAACCTCACCAGTAAAACAGACAAAGAAGTGGAGGAATTGGCAAATGTACCCTTTTGAATTCTTTTGGACCTCATTGAGAGGCAGTACTTACTATGTAGAAGTACTTTTTTTTAAATATATTTTTATTTATTTATTTATTTTGACAGAGGAGAGAGAGAGAGAGAGAGAGAGATACAGAGATAGAGATTGAACTGAACTAGGGGAGCTCCCAGTTCATCATATGGTTCCGCATGGGACGGGGCCCGGATTCGATCCTCGGTATCCGGCGCTGCAAAGTGAGCGCCTAACCCACTGAGCCATCCCGGCTTCCCCTGTAGAAAGTACTTCTGCCCAGTTGAAGATCTTGTATTGCCACTTAGATGTATGACCTTGAACACGTAAATGAAAACTGCTAGGCCTCGGGTTTTTCTGTTTATAAAATGGGGATAAGTAGTACTTCGTACTTTGTTGTGTTTTGAGGATTAAATGAGATAATGCATTTATTAAGAGCTCATAGGAGTGTCTGACACATACATGTTAGCTCCGTAAATATTAGTTAAGAAAGTCTTCTGTGAATTTTTCCAGGTAATTCATCTTCAGGTTAGAAAAATATAGTAATGCTATGTGTCACCCTCAATTTTGAGTTTTTTTGCTAGCTCAAGGGTTAGAAATTGTGTCTTTGTTATTTTTTTTATTAGATCTTATATATATTTGCTTGTCAGAGTTTTTATTTACAGTTTAAGATTTTATTTATTTGAAAACTAAGTATTATTTTTAAAAGCAATTTAAAAATATTGTAGAAATTTGGACAATAAAAATTGCAAGGAGGGAATTGACTGGCACTTCTGGTCAAGATGGTGAAGTAGATAAATGCTGTGCTTGCCTCCCCCCACATCCACATCAAAATTACCACTAAATTCTAGAACAACCATGCTTGAAAACCACCTGAGGACTAGCTGGACAGAACTCCATAATTAAGAATATAAAGAAACCATGTCCAGACTGGTGGGGCAGAGATATGAAATAGGCTGTCTCCCAACCACATATGGTGGTTAAGAATCAAGAGGGATATCTTGACTGAGGAGGTCCCTCCTGAGGAGTAAAATGTCCCAGCTTTACACCATGCTTCCCAGCTTGGACCACCAATGCCAGAAAGAAGAATCCCCACAAGAACTGGCTGCAAATCAGTGGGGTTCTGTCCAGGTGAGACCTAGAGGAGTTCTGGACTCTCAGCTATTCCTTAAAGGTCCCCCACATGAACTTACTCGCTGATGAACTCACTGGCTGCAGTGCTAGGACAGCAGCTTGAAAAGTGTCAGGAATATATAGAAAGGAACTGAATTGTCTGCCCAAGGGTAGGAATTAGAGGGACAGCTCTGGCCATGACAGAAGTGCTGATAGGCGCCATTGTTCTATTGTTGAACTAGCCCTTCACCTAGCCTGCAGGTGCAGGCAGTCAACCAGATCTGAGTCTCCATCAAACTTGCCTCCACCCTGGTGATTCCTTGAGAACCTTCCCCACACAACTCGCTCACAGCTTGAAACCTCTTTCAGCAACTGTTACTCATAATTGGCCAGCTTTGGCCCACACTGTGGACTTCCCTAAAATCTCTGAAAGGTCCACAAGCCCCAGATAAATAGCAGCTGGCCTTGGTGTGCCCTTATGTCTTGGTAATAAGTGGCCCCCAAACTTGCACAAGTGGTAGCCGGCTTGGGTTTGCAGCATACCCTCTCCCAGGTACCTCCAAGTTCAGCACAGGTAGCTACCAATCACAGATCATTTTGTAGCTTCTTCCAGGTGGCCCCAGGTTAGGCAGAGGCAAGCTGTCCTGGGCCTGTATCAGAGCCCCTCTCAACAGGCCACCGAACCAATACTTCAGTGGCTGGCTTCAGTCCATACCAGAGCATCACTCATTTAGCTTCACAAATGACACATGAAATGGTGGACTCAGCAGTAACCAGAGCCCCATTATAGCCAAACCCACTTTGTGTGGTAGTCCTTGCACAAAAGATTATCTGCTGTTATAATGGCCAGTCCTCAGAGCTAGTCAGCCTGAGGGTCAACACTGATGTGCCAACAGCAGTCAGGGCTCAACTACAACGGGGGCACATACAACTGAGAAGTGACATACAAAGCAACTGCCTCAGGTGACAATGCAGACTGTACCACTGGGCCCAACTGGACACCTACTACATATGGCTACCATTCCTAGACCAGGAGACTTAGCATATCTATGTAATACATCAAAATAAACGCAGCAAGGCATATAAAATGAAGAGACAAAGAAACGTGTCTCATGAAAAAACAGGACAAAACTCTGGAAAAAGAACTGAATGAGATGGAGGCAAGCAATCTACCAAATCCAGGTTTTAAAACATTGGTTATAGGAATGCCCCATGAACGTATCAGAAGAATAGACAGAATCAGTGAGAACTTATACAAACAGGCAGAGACCATAAAAAAGCAAGAGTCAGAAATGAAAAATACAGTAACTGATTATTTTATTACATGGAATCAACAACAGATTAATGAAGCAGAGGATTAGTGATTTGGAAGATAAGGGAGCAGAAAACAGCCAATCAGAACAGCAGTAAAAAAGAATTAAAAAAAAACGAGGATAGTGGGTATGCTGGGATAGCTCAACAGGTTGAGTGCTTGCCTTTCAAGTGCAAGGCCCGGGGATCAAGTCCCTGCCTTGGCCTGTGCAAACCCATATGCTGAACTGTGAGACAACTGGTGACTACCAGGATGGTGGCAGAGGTTCTCACTTCCCATGTAGGAGGCCCCAGTTTGGTTTTGGTGCTGCACGGTCCCAGATACACCTGTGTGGAATGAAACCATGTCACACCAATGTATAGTTTTGGAGACTGCTCTGGGCCCTCCCCCTTCCCTCTCATCCTTTTTTTTTTTTTTTTTTAAGATTTATATTGTTTTTTAGAGAGACAGAGACAGAGAGACAGAGAGAAGGAGGGAGGGCCCAGAGTAGTCTTCATAGTTGTATGTCATCAGTTTTCAATATGGTTTCATTTCACACAGATGGGCTGGGGCCGCACAGGGTGGGAACTGGGCTAGGAGCCTCCTACATGGGAGGCATGCCCAGTTGAGCCAGGGGCCAAACCAGCGGGGCGAGAACCAAACTGGGGGCCTCCCACATGGAAAGCACACCTCAGTTCAGCATATGGGTTTGCACGGGCTGGGGTCAGGATTGAATTCCTGGTCCCTGGGGCTACAAAGTGAGTGCTTAACCTGCTGAGCCGTCCTGGCTTCCCCTCTGTTATCTTCTCTCAAAACAATAAAATCTTAAAAAAAGGAAAGTTTATGGAACCTCTGGGACAACATCTGATGTATGGATATTTGCATTATAGAGGTACTAGAAGGAGAAGAGAGAGAGCAAGAGTAAGGGATTAAAATCCTATATGAAGAAGTAATGACTGAAAACTTCCCTAACCTGGCAAAAGAAGTAGACACACAGTCTAGGAAGTGCAGAGAGTTTTAAACAAGATGAACCCAAAAAGACCCACACCAAGACACATTATAATTAAAATGGCAAAGGTTAAAGGCAGAGAGACTTACGAAGTCCGACAATTAAGTTTGCAAATTTGCCACTGTGAGCTTATGTTGACAGCACTGTACAAACAACTTCGGTAAGATTTTATATCAGTGTCTCAGCTGTGTTTGTGTCGATGTGTGGTGGTATCTTGCTGAGTGGTGTTCATTGTTGTTATGTTTTTGTGTGCTGTTTCAAGAATCTTGGAGCTTGAATTAGAGCAATGAATAAACATTAAATTTTTTGTTAAACTTGGCAAGAGTGGAAGTGAAATCAGGAACATGTTAGTCCAAGTTCATGGGAATAATGCCATGAAGAAAATGGCAGTGTACAAATAGATTAAATGTTTTTCTTACCATATGACCTAATAATCTCTCTTCTGAGTATCTACCCAAAAAACTTGAAAACCTTAGTATGTACCCCAGTGTTCATCACAGCACTGTTCACGGTGGCCAAGTCATGGAAACAACCAAAGTGCCCTTTGATAGATGACTGGATAAAGAAGTTGTGGTACATTTACACAATAGGATACTACTCAATGATAAGAAAAGATGAAATACAACCATTTGTGACAACATGGATGGACCTTGAGATCATCATATTAAGTGAGATAAGTCAGACTGAAAAAATCAAGAAACATATGACTTCATTTATATGTGGAATATAAAACTGAAAGTAACAAACAAAACTAATGGACACAGTCAGTAATTTAGTAGTTACCTAAGGGTAAATGGGGTAGGGAGGAGTCATCAAATATATGGTAATGGAAAGAACTGATGACTGGTTAGTGAACACATAATGCAATACATAGGTGTACACTTGGAACCTATTTAATTTTTACCAACCAATGTCACCCAGTAAATTTAACAAGTAAAAAAATTTTTTTTTCTGAGGGGAGAGAAAGCATCACTGATGAAGTGAGATCAGGGTGGTCAATAATGAGCAGAACTGATGAAAACACTGCAAAAATTCATTGAATTGTGCATCAAAATATCAGAGATTTGTTCATTATTAATTTGTTTCAACTGGACAAACAGTTAACCAAGGCGACTGTTTGGAAGTGCTGAAAGGCTGCATGAAAAATTTAGGTGTAAACGATCTGAACTTTTTACCAACAACGTGTGACTCCTGCATCATGACAATACACCAGTTCACATGGTACTGTCTGAGGAAGTTTTTAGCTGGTAAACAAGTCACGGTATTGAAACACCCTCCCTATTCACCTGCTCTGGCCCCCAGTGACTTTTTTCTTTACCCAAAGATGAAATTTTGAAAGGAAGACATTTTGATAACATTCAGGACATCAAGGGTAACAAGGTAACATGACAATGACTCTGGTGGTCATTCCAGAAAAAAGAGTTCCAAAATTGCTTTGAAGGGTAGACTTAAGCGCTTATGTTGGTGCAAACCTTCCCAAGGGGAGTACTTCAAATGTGACTGTAGTAATATTCAGAAATGCGGTATGTAGCACTTTTTGTAGGATGAGTTCGTGAACTTAATTATCATACCTCATAAAAGCAACAAGAGAAAAGCAGTCACCTGCTACAAAGGAACTCTTATAAGACTGTCAGCTGATTTCTTACTAGAAACTTTGCAGGCCAGAACGGATCATCAAGAAAAATTCTTGGTGAGGAAAATCAAGGACCTACAACCAAGATTATTCTGCCCAGCAGGGTTATCATTTAGAATCAAAGGGCAGATAGAGTTTCCCAGAAAAGAGAAAGCTAAAGGAATTCTTCATATCCAAACCAGTATTACAAGAAATGCTGAAGGGACTTCTTTAAGGAGAAGAAAAAAAAGATAAAAAATATAAATGATAAAATGGCAATGACTACATGTATATCAACAATTACTTTAAATGTAAATGGATTAAGTGCTTCAATCAAAAGATACAGAATGGCTGAATGGGTAAGAAAACAAGTTCCATAAATATATTACCTCCATGAGATCCACTTGAGATTGAACAACACAGACTGAAAGTACAGGGATAGAAAAAGGTGTTTCACGCAAATAGAAATGGAAAAAAAAAAAAAAAAAAGCTGGGGTAGCAATTCTTATATCAGACAAAATAGACTTTTAAGTAAAGATGATAACAGGAAACAAGAATATCACATAAAGTCTAATAGGATATAACCCTTGTAAACATTTATGAACCCAACATAGGAGCACCTAAATATATAAAGCAAATATTGATGGATAAAAAGGGAGAGATTGACAGCAATACAGTCATAGTAGAGGATTTTAACACCCCATAGATATCAATGGAGAAATCCAGATAGAAAACAAGGAAACCGCAGTTATAAATGACAAATTATATCAGATGAACTTAACTGATATTTTTAGAACATATCACCCCAAAGAAGCAGAATATACATTCTTTTCAAGCACACGTGGAACATTTTCCAGGATAGATCACTTGTTAGGTCACAAAACAAAATAAATTTATTTACTTATTTTTTAAATTAAAGATTTATTTTTATTGTGTTTATTTATTTATTTATTTATGTATTTATTTGACAGAAAGACAGAGACAAGAGAGAAGGGAGAAGGCCCAGAGTGGTCTGTCATTAGTTTTTGATGCAGTTTCATTCCACAGGTGGGTGCCGGGCTGTGCAGGGCAGGAACCAGGCCAGGGGCCTCCCGCATGGGAGACACATCCCCGTGAGCCAGGGGCCTCCCACATGGGAAGCTCCCTCAGGCAAGAACTGAATTGGGGGCACACCCCAGTTCAGCATATGGGTCCACATGGGCCAGGGCCAGGATTTGATCCTTAGACCCCAGGGCTGCAAAGTGAGCACTCAACCCACTGAGCCATCCCAGCATCCTCCAAAATAAATTTAAGATCAAAATCATACCAAGCATCTTCTCCAGTCACAATGGTATGAAACTAGAAATCATTTACAAGAAGAAAACTGAAAAACACAAAAACATGGAGACTAAATAGCATACTACTAAACAATGTATGGGTTAACAAGATCAAGGAATAAATAAAAAGATACCTTGAGGCAAATGGTAATGAAAACAATGATCCCAAATCTATGGGAAAACAAAAGCAGGTTGAAAGGGGAAATTCATAACAATACAGGCCTACTTCAAGAAACAAGAAAAATGTCAATCTAACCTTTACCTAAAAGAACTAGAAAAAGAGCAAATAAAGCTCAAAGTGAGTAAAAGGAGGGAAATAAAGAGTACAGTAGAAATAAAATAGAACATAATAAAATGATACAATAGATTAATTAAACCAAAATCTGGTTTTTTGAAAAGATAAACAAATTGATAAACCTATATGCTGAACTGGGGTGTACTTCCCATGCTGGAGGCTCCCAGTTTGGTTCTCGCCCCCTGGTTTGGCCCCTGGCTCAAGGGGCCCTGCCTCCCATGTGGAGCCCAATTCACGCCCTGCGCAGCCCCCACCCACCTGTGTGGAACAAAACCATGTTGAAAACTGATGACGTACAACTATGGAGACTGCTCTGGGCCCTCCCCCTTCTCTCTGTCTCTGTCTTTCTCCATCTCTGTCAAAAACAGTAAAATCTTAAAAAAGTTATCCAAGGCAATAATGATGTTGAATGCAGCTTTAAACAGTAAAAAAATCATTTTAAATGTACTCCTTGAAGCAACATACAATTAGACAAAGTCTTCGCACTTGTAAACTAAACATTCTGATATAAATGCACAAAATAAAGTTGGTAACATTGAATAAATGTCAAAAAAGAAAAGAATAATTGCATTTACAGTCTTGTGAAAAATACCTAGGAATAAATTTAACCAAAGAGGTAAAAGACCTGTACTTAGAAAATTATAAGACCTTGATGAAAGAAATTGAGGAAGATAGAAATAAATGGAAGAGTATACCATACTCATGAATAGGAATTAACATTGTTAAAATGTCCATACTACCCAAAGTAATATGTAGATTCAGTGCAATGCCTATCAAAATACCAATGGAATTTTCACAGAACTAGAAAAATTAATCTTATAATTTAGTATATGGAAGCAGAAGAGATCCCGAGTAGCCAAAGCAGCCTTGAGAAAGAACAAAGTTGGAGTTATTGTACTACCTGATACCAAACTATATTACAAGGCCATAGTAATCAAAACAGCATCATACGGGCATAAAAACAGACATAAATCGGTGGAACAGAATGGGAGCCCAAATTTAAACCAATGTCTATTTGGTCAATCTATGACAAGGGAGGCAAGAATATACAATGGAGTAAAAATGGTCTTTTCAGTAAATGGTGTTTGGAAAACTGGACAGACATATGCAAAATAATCAAACTAGTTCACTTTATTACACTGAAAAAAAATAAATTCACAATGGATTAAAGACTTAAATATTTAAGACCTGAAACTGTAAAACTCCTAGAAGAAAACATAGGCAGTAAACTCTGACATTGCTCTTAGTAATATTTTTTGTTTATGTTTTATTGGGTAAGGGAAACAAAAGAAAAACAAATGGGACTACATAATAAAGTTTTCATAGCAAAGGAAACCATCAACAAAATGAAAAGAATCTAATAAGAGGTTAATATCCAAAATATATAAGGAACTCAGACAAATTAACACCTGAGACAATTTGGTTAAATGATGGGCAGTGGACCTGAATTGACATTTCTCCAAAGATGGCCAGTAGACATATGAAAAGATATTCAAGGTCACTAGTCATCAGAGAAAGGCAAATTAAACCTACAAGGAATATCACTTCATACCTGTCAAAATGGCTATCATGGGAAGCTGGGATGGCTCACTGGGTTAAGCGCTCGCTTTGCAGCCCCAGAGACCAGGGATCGAATTCCGACTCCGGCCCACGCGGACCCGTATGCTGAACTGGGGTGTGACCACAGTTCAGTTCTTGCCGGGGCCTATGCGGGAGGCTCCCAGCCCAGTTCCTACCCTGTGCAGCCCCACACCCGCCTGTGGAGTGAACCTATATGGAAAACTAATGCTGTCAACTATGGAGACTGCTCTGGGCCCTCCCCCTTCTCTCTGTCTCTGTCTGTCTGTCTCTCTCTCTCTCTTGTCTCCCTGTCTGTCAAAAACCAATAAAAATAAATCTTAAAAAAAAAAAGAATAGCTATCATCAATAAATCAACAAATCTGTTGGCAAGGATGTGGAGAAAAGGGAACCCTTGTGCAGGATGGTGGGGTTGCAAATTGATGTAGCCACTATGGAAAACAGTATGGAGGGTTCTCAAAAAATTAAAAACAAAACTATCATATGACTTGGCAATCCCCCTTCTGGCTGTTTATTCAATAAAATCTAAATCACCAATTTGAAAAGATGTATGTATCCCTGTTTTCATTGTGGCATTATTTACAGTAGCCCAGATATGGAAGCAACCTAAGTGCCCATCAATAGATGACTGGATAAGGATGCTGGGGTAGCTCAGTGGTTGAGTGCTTGTTTTCCAATTGTTAGGTGTGGGGTTCGATTCCCAGCCTGACAAACCCATATGCTGAACTTCGGCGTAGCTGGTGGCCGCCAGGATGACTCTGCAGTGAAGGTGCTCACCTCCCGTGCAGGATGCCCTGGTTTGATGCATGCCCCACACGACTTCACATCCACTTGTGTGTAATGAAACCATGTCACAACTAATGATGTACAACTGTGGAGACTGCTCTGGGCCCTCCCCCTTTCTCTTTCACCTCTCAAAAACAAAATAAATTAAGAAAAAAATAAAACATTTCTGTAACTGATAAATACAGTGATCCCTCATTTTTCGCGGTTAATGGGGACCAGAACCTTCCGCGAAAGCTGAAAAACCGCGAAGTAGGATTTGCCCCTAGGAATTTTCGTGTATGCGGGTACAAGAATGTTTTAGATATGTAAACAGTATTCATACTTTACTCATTTAAGACAAAAATTACAACAGTATACGTATACTTATTAAGTATACGTATTTACTTAAATGTGTCAGTGCTAATTAATAAGGTTAATTACAAAACCTTATACAGTAATAAACATTAATCAACATTGCTTTCTGAGGAGGCACCCAAAGTGGCCCCTCATGAGTGCAGGAAGGAGTGGGTGGCTTCGGTTTTTATTGGGGTTGGGGAGTGGGGCTGGGTTAGGGCTCTTGCACACGAGC
>PVKE010041373.1:0-14194 GCA_004027555.1 Craseonycteris thonglongyai | reverse complement strand
GAATCCAAAGCCCCTCCAGAAGATCAGGGACAGTCTCTAGTAAAGGACCTTGCACACTTGGAATCAAATCTAAGTGAAACAGAATTCAGGGCTGCATTAATCAAGACACTCAGAGAGCTCACTCAATGCTGGCAAAGTACCCAGACACAGTTAAATGACCTCAACAAGAAATTTTCTGAGCAAAATGAGTACTTTACCAGCAAAACCTTCAATGATATATCTACTTGGGCAAGGGAATCAAAGGAAAATATAAATAGATGGACTACCTCCAATTAAAACATTAAAAGAAATTTTTTTTATATAGCAAAGGAAACCATCAACAAAATGAAAAGACGTCCCATAGAATGGGAGAAGATACTTGCCATGGAATCTGATAAAGGATTGATATCCAAAATTTTTAATATATTCAGTACAACTTAACACCAAAAAATACCTAGCAACCCAATTTAAAAAATAATGGGCAGAACACCTAAATAGACATTTCTCCAAAAAGGAAATACAGATGATCAATAAATACATGAAAAGATATTCAACATCACTAGTCATCAGAAAAATGCAAATCAAAACCACATGAGAAAACACCTCACTGCTGTCAGAATGACTACCACCAGTAATTGACCAAGTGTTAGCAAAGATGTGGAGAAAAGGAAACTGTGTGTGCACTGTTGGTAGGACTGCAAAGTGGTCCAGCAACTATGGAAAGCACTACAGAGGTTCCTCAAAAAATTAAAAATGGAACTACCTTATGATTCAGCAGTTCCACTCCTGAGTATTTAACCAAAGAAATCCAAAACACTAATCTGAAGAAATATATGTACCTGCATGTTCATTCCAGCATTGTTCACAATAGCCAAGATATGTAAACAACCTAAATGCCCATCAATAAATGATTGGATTAATAAATATTTACAAAATGGAGTATTATGTGGCCATAAAGAATAAAATTATACCTTTTACAACAACATGGATTTAACCAGAAAACATGCTAAGCAAAGTAAGTCAGACTGGGAAAAACAAACATCATATGATCTCACTTATATGTGGAATCTAAAGAACAGAATAAATGAACAATCAAACTAGAAAAAAAAACAAAAAAACCCAACAAACCTCCCCCCACAGAGAATAGTTCAGCGGTTGCCAGAGGGTAAGAGGTTGGGAAGAGTGATGAGAGGAAGACTCAAATATGCGGTGATGGAAGAGGAACTGACATTGGGTGGTGAGCACATAATGCAACATATAGACGATGTGTTGTAGAATTGTACATTTGGAACCTATATAATTTTACTAACCAATGTCACCCCAATAAGTTCATTTTTAAAAAAACAACAATGGCTTTTATAACATTGAATAAGTGAGAATGGACAAAAGTAAATGAATAGACATATTTTAGAATTAATACATTTATCAAAATTGGATATGTAGAGTAAGAAAAATAAATAAGTGGAATTATGATCCCTGAGTTGTTGCTTTTAGTAATGTGGTGAACAGTCATGCTATCCATTAAATGAGTAACAGATTTTAAAGAAAATTATATCAGGTTTTTCATTTTGCACACAATGTGTTTGAGATGATTAAGTGAAAACATCAAGTAGAAATTTGAGTATATCAGTGAGGTTCAGAGGAATTGTTTTGGTTTGAAATATAATTTTATAAGCAATCAACAAAGAGAAGGCCATAAGATTCAGTGAGCAGCACATATAGAGTAAAATGATGACATAGGGCATAATTCGAACAAACTCTAATATTTATAGCTCTAACATGATTTATTAAATCTGTAAAGAATATTGATAAGAAGTGGCCAGTAAATGAGGAGAAAACAAGAACTGCATACTGTCAAAAAAGTTAATATGAAAAGTTAATAAGAAGCTTATGAAAAGTAAGATGGACAAATATATATTAAAGGACTACTGAGAGATCAAATGAGATTAACTAGAAACATTTCTTTTTGATTGGAAATATATAGGTCATCAATGGCCTTGACTTAATAGCTTTTGTGAACTATGGTGATTAGCAATTTTATGCAGGACAAGTAAAAAGTAATGAGTTGTCTAGAAAATTAATCCTTAGAGTTTTGCTATAAAAAGTTGAATAGAAGAATGGGTTCTTAGCTAGAAAGGGATATTGACTATATGGCTTTAAAAAAGTTGTTTAACTTGAAACACAATAGAACATGGAATTATAAAGACAAGAATGCTTTAAATGAAAACACTTTTTAAAAAAGTGATGATACAAAGGAGAAATAAATAGAAAAAGGAAGATTGTTTTGAGAAGAAAAATAAAGATAGTCTCTAGATATCAAGACAAAAGTATATTTAAAGGTCCTCCGTTGTTTTCTGACTAAATAACTCAGTAGTCATATCAAGAGTCAAGATTAATTTTGAAGAATATAGGAAAGACCAGAAGAAAGAAACTAATACTCTGAATCAATATGTAAGTTCAAAACCTTCATTTTATTTTTATCATTGTCCTTTGTATTTTAGAAACTTCTGTTTCCATAAAGTTCACATGGCATATGCAAATCATCAATAAATTGTCTCTCTTTGCATGAAGAAATGCTAAATCAAAAAATAATAAAAATTCTTTGAAAAACTATCAGAAGTTTGGGTACTGTAATTTTTAAAAACCTCACAAAGACTGCTGGTTAGATCTCCAAGCAGGAACAGGTATTCAACTAGGGAAGGAGATTCTGTAACCTCCTTCTTGTACCCCAGACTTGTGTATTAAATTGCCTGTTTGACATCTAAAGTTAGATGCTTTATAAGCATCCCAAAATGAACTCATCAAAAAAACAAACAAAAAAACACTTGATATTTTTCTTATCTTACTCCAAATTTGTTCCTCCTCCAGTATTTTTGTTTCTGTAAATGGCAACAATGATTCATCTAGTAATTGAATAAGACCAAACTCTCAGGAATATCCAATCTTTTGACTTCCTTGGGCCACACTGGAAGAACTGTCTTGGGCCACACATAAAATACACTAACACTAATGACAGCTAATGAGCTAAAAAGAAAAATCACAATAAAAGCCTCATAATATTTTAAGATAGTTCATGAATTTGTGTTGGGCCCTGTTCAAAGCCAAACTGGGCTGCATGTGACCCACAGACCAAAGGTTAGACAAGCTTGGTCTAGAAGTTATGATTGGTCCCTGCTTCCTTTCCTGACTTTTGAATACCTCATCACGCTGTAATCTCTCCAAACTGATTAGATACATAGAATATGTCAGATTATATTCTCACTATACCCTACTCTAAGCTGTTTGTATATTTTGCCTAATATAATGAAATAACCTCTACCTGTTTCTCACTTTTGTTTCTTGGTTATCCACCCTCCACAAAGCAGTCACAATGACCTTTTAAAATCAGAACTCAGAACACACCAACTCTCTGCTATAAACTTTGCAGTGTTTTTTTTCATTAATCTTAGCCTAGAAGGCCTATGAATATATTTTCCTATCTCATTTTCTACTTTTTTGTCTCTTACTTATTATTATTCAGTCACATTGACTTTTGGTACCTGAAATCAGGTCCTGATTCACATCTTCCCTGAGCTTAAAGGGCTTTTCCTTCAGTCTTCTCTGATCTTCAGTCTTCTTCTTCTCATTATGGTCTCAATGAAAATATTGTCTTCAGTTGAAAAGAAATTAAAAGTTACAAAGTAACCCAAGAAAAAGATAGTATGATGAAATAATATTAAGTCAAAATGTTCAATAATGGAAAACTGTGTTTGACCCATTAATTGCTGCTCTCATAAACAAATACAAGCAATGGTTAACAGCTACTGTGTAAAGTGATGCCAGAGATACTGAATTCCTTGGGATGGTATAGAAAAATAAGAATGGTGTAACAGATTATTTTCATATTAAACAGGATCTTACAGGTTCCATGATTTAATTATGTTATTCATATTATTTTGCAAGATTTCTTAATCACAGTTAGTGATTATACTAAATGAGTTTTACTAATGTATGTGAGTGTACCATTTTTTTTTAGGTCATTTTATGCGATTTTTAAACTGTAACTTCTCTGCCTTTTCAAGTAAAAGATCTGATTTTTTTTTATTATCAATATGCAAAGTTTTAGCACTTTAACAACAGCTTAAAATTTCAATTAATTTTGCCAGCAGGTTTTTATTAATATTTTGGCAATTCAAAAACTGAAGAAGAGAGATAACATACAATTACAGATTGTAAAGGTTTAGCAAGACTCCCAAATAATTTTTGCAACACATTTCATCACTGACTATATTTTGAATGCCTTCCACATAATGAAAAGAATGAGTCTGCAAAACTATCTTCAACTGACTACAGGAAATGACAACCCACTGCATTACTGAAAAACAGCCTGCTTCTTGCTCATTTCATCCTTTGGTCAAAATTCTATTAGTTTACATAATTTCAAAGCCAAGCTAGTCCTTCTTTCCTGTTGCATCAAATATTTGAGTAGAGTTGCTATGTTCACTTTTATTGTTTCTCCAATATTTTATTCACTTAACACATATTTATTTTTCATCTCTTATGTATCAAACATTGTGCCAGAGATCTATGATACAGAAATGATAATGATACATAATAGTGCAGGCCATTATGAAGATTATATTTTGCATATGGCATAATTCTGCATCTCTTTACAAAGTTGGTTTCCTATATTTGCTTCTTTAAGTGCAACCAAATCTCTTTCTCTTATTACTCACACACACAAACATACACACACACACACACACACACACACATTGATTTAATACAGTAGAAGAGAATGATCCGATCCCCTTTATCTCTAAACCGTGGCCCCACTTACAGCTTAATGCTTATTATGTCTTAAACTAGTATCCAACTATTGTATATTAGTTTATACTTAAAACATATTTCACTTTCTATAGAGCATATAGAACATATGTAGATGTGCAACACTTTACTGTAAGAATATTTCATTCTGATTTATTTCACTTAATAAGGTATTTTCAGAATGAATCAAGAAACATATGACCTCACTTATAGGTAAAATATAAAACTGAAAGGAACAAAGAAACATAGATTCATGGACACAGTCAGTAAATTAGTGGTTACCTGAGGGTAAGGGGGGGAGGTAGATGGGAGGGAGTAGGGAGGAAGAATCAAACATTCAGTGATGGAAAGTGAGCTGATTCTGGGTGTTGAGCACATAATGCAATGTATAGACAATGAAATGTAGAATTGTATACCTGGAAACAATATAATTGTTATCAATCAATGTCACCCCAATAAATTTAACAATAAAATAAATAAATTAAAAAAAGAGTATTTCAAAGTCTTATTTTTTCATAGATAATGGTATTTTCATGGTTAAATTTATATTGTTTGCATTTGAAACCCAAGACTACTTTCTTTGTTACTGGTCTTAAATTAAATAGGCATATGAGCCCATATCAACCAATTTTCCCCCCCATGAATTACTTGGCAAACTCAGCAGTATTTAATTAATTAATTATTTATTTATTTACTTATTTACTTACTTACTTATTTTTGCCTCTTTACTCAGTAAAACTCTACCATGAATTAGGAACTGTGGTGCTTGTGTGATTGGCAATGGTAAGCCAAAGAAATTTGATGCCTGCTATAATTTTCACATTTCTAATGAGAAATTATGCAAATTATGGACAATTACATAAAAATAATGCTAAATTCTGTGAAGGTAATTAACAGAGTAGTGATGGAGAATAGGGTAAAAAGATTAACTTCAAGTTGATGGTTAAAGGAGGTTCTCAGAACAATAATTCTAAGGAGCCAGTTATGGAAAGAGTGGAGAATAAGTTATCCAAGCTGACGAGATTCAGGTGACTGAAGCATGAGAGACCTCTGTGTCTTTGAGGGACTGAAATAAAGAATCACTAAAGAAAGGAGTATAAGTAAAATTGTGGAAAGAGATGAGGTTGAAGAAGGAAGCAGGAACCAGATTCTGACTATTTCACCTGATATTCTCTATAGTAAGGGGATTCCTATTTTGTCTAGTGTTTTTTTTTATTTTTTCTTCCTCTTCCACATAGTATTTTAAAATTATCCTCATTTGTATATTTATCTCTCTCTCTATCTATCTATTTATCTATCTATTGCTAAATTAATTGGGCTGATATTGGTTGGTAAATATTACATAGATTCCAGATGTACAATTTTACATTACATCATCTATGTACTGCAAGATGTGCTCATCACCCAGAGTCAGTTCACTTTCCATCACCATATATTTGATGTCCCCTACCTCTTCTGCCACCTCCTCCCTGCTTACCCTTAAGTAACCACTAAACTATTGACTGTGTCCATGAGTTTTGTTTCTTTGTCACTAAAATCACATTAAGTGAGATGTCAGACTGAAAAAAATCAAGAATCACATAACTTTACTTATAGCTGGCATCATCTGCATTTAGTCAGCTATTGTCTACCTATCATCATCTATCATCTATCATCTATTTTTATCTATCTGTCATCTGGCTATCTATCTATCTATCTATCTATCTATCTATCATCTATCTATCTATCTAATCATCTATCATCAATCCTAGGTTAGTTTTTCTATGATCATGAGGCATTTGGTGAAATTCTAACAATATACATGTAGACAAAATTTCAGTTTTCTTGTGACTATTTTATTTCATTTATAACCTAAAATGTTTACCATATAAAATAATGAAAAAATTATTCTTCATGATGTTGATTCCTGGCTCCCTATCATGTTATATATTTCTTTGTCTTTTTCTATTTCTGTCTCTCTTGTTCTCTCTCTCCATTATGTATGGAAAATTTGATAAGCCTAAATTTACCCTGAGAATGTTCCAAGATTGTGCTTTAGGGAAGCCAGCATGCATTCTAACAGGACATATCAGGTCTTCAAATCTGCATTCAACCACCACCAGAACCATGAACAGGGAGGCATCACACATTAAAATGAATACCTTGTTCCCAGAGCAGGCAAATATTTTCTTATTCTTCAAGACTTTCTCTCTAGAAAGCATGGGTTTATAGACTACCAAATATTGTTGTTGTTGTACAGCTTCCAATAACAAAGAATATCTTCTTTTCTTCCCTTATGGTTCACCTATACATTTTTTGTTTGTGAATTATTATGAATCTTTTCCTAAATATTTGTAAACTTTATATGCTTTTTCAAAAGTTTATATATCAAACTTTTGTTTTGGTGTCATATCTTGCAGGTGTACAGATGGACATTATCCTTGTATTAGGAACTGTGGTACGTGTGTAGTTGGTAGTGGTAAGCTGCGTTTTTCTCCTATGTAAGTGGCAACTTGCTTCCATTCAACAAACATATTTGGCTCTGGTAAAAGATCAGATTTAACACATTCACTTTTCATATCAAAACAGCTTCTTAGCTTTCATATCTTTTAGTTAGGTTTAAAATTTTTATATACAAACACAGTTCTTGGTGTCTTCCTGAGCGAATTGCCACAAAACTGATGACTGCCCTGTTTACTATTAAGTACAGATAACATCAAATCCTGAGATTTGTTTTTAGCCATTCATCCATCTAATAATTTTCTATTTTATTATACTAGCAGACTAAAACTTTTTCTTTAGTTTATTGTCAAATAATTACCTCTATATAGTAAAAACAAACAACCAAACAAATATTTTTTTTTTCCTCAACACTGAACAGAATACAAAACTTCCCTCAAATAAATTATGAACCTCTAAGCTCTGGGAAGTTGAATTTAAAAACCTACACTTAGAACAGAAAATCTAGAGAACCTTAAATAACTCTCATTCTTTAATATTTTAATCATTAAATTTTCAGTGGTCCTGTGATTTGTTTTAATTCACAAAGGCCTAAAAATAAAGGCATACCTAAATTTCATGGTTTCTAAAAAGAAATTCACATGTATTGATTTGATCTAAATATGTATGTCAATTCATCATATTAATCATAGGATTTGCAACTATGTAATATCTAATGCCCCATGCATATGTGAAACTTGTGGCAAAAGTTGAACTTCACATTCAAATAGTCATCTCACAAGTATATGTTCTTCCTGATATAAAATCTATGAGCAAGACAGTCATCTATAATTTATACCACTTAAAAATATACAAGGGCTGTTCAGAAAGTATCCAGTTATATAATATGAAAAACAAAGGCATTTATGGCTGGAATTTTCCAGATAACACTCATATTTAGAGCTCATCTAACTGTTACTAAGTTAGATTTTTCAGTATTTATAAATAAAGATACGTAAGTACACATAGTCAATTTGTAAAAATAAATGTGTATATAAGCCTACTTCTCAGTAATGAAAAAATTGTATATAAATTATATCTGTAGTAGTTTAACAAGTAAAAAATGTTCCTAGGTTGAAGAGTAGTATAATCAATTTTAAATGAAAGCACATTTGACTCTGTCTCTGTCAGTTATAGAAACTTACTCTTTAATGCCATTATATACCTATACCTCAGTGTCTATTTCTGTCTGAGGCAGAACCAGGACGTTGTTACAAAGAGAAGATTTGAATTGTGGTAGATGCACCTTTGCTTCAAAGAACTTCAAAGGAAAAATATTGACTTAGAAATCAAACTCTCTATTTTACGAACTGTCTGTTTTAGACATAAATTTATGAATAGATTAAAAATGGAATTTATTATTTTTTTACCACAAATCTTGTTCTCAGGCTTGGTTTCTGAGAATTTTTAGAGCAAGTTCAGCCTTAGTCATGGTCTTTTTTAGATGATACCTCTGGTTAGCTAGGAATAAAATTAAGTTGTCAAGTCTGGTTAATTCTGTGGGATTTTTGGATAATGAAAAACCTGATCTTTTGTCTTTCAGGGTAAAACATAGTGTTTTTATCTGTTTTTTAGTGAAAGCAGAACAATGAACACCTGATTGCTGATGGTGTTTAAAACTGAATTTACATGATCATTTGTTAAGAATATTGAAAAGAAATTCTTGCATTGGATAGAAGATTGAACTATACATGATCATAGGTGTTCCTTTTAATTTCAAGATCCTGTAGTTCCATAGAATTACTTACAAGCAGGGAAGACAAAGGTACATCAAAGTAAAACTATTTCAACAGGATTGTCAGCTTCTGGGATTATTCTGTTGAATGCTGATTCAGAAAAGCATACAGGAAAAGAGCATGGTATAATACTAGATGATAGGCATTAAAGCTGACATAAAATTTAATTAATCAATTGGCAAATGCCTTTGGATTTAGAATTATGATAGCAGCTTTGTTCCAAAGTTTTCTATCATGTGCAATACACATTATTGTAATAAAATTTTAAACTTTTTTGATTCTTAAATTTGCATTGATTTATTTTACAGATACATGTTAGTAAATAGAAAATTCTAGGTTCATCCATGTTGCCACAAATAGCTGTATTTAATCTTTTCTTATCACTGAGTAATAGTCCCGTGTGTAAAGGTACCACAGTTCTTTATGCAATCTTTTATCGAAGTAACTTTGGTCGTTTCCATGACTTGGCCACCATGAATAATGCTACAATGAACATTAGGATACATGTATCTTTGTAAATTAAGGTTTCCAAGTTTTTTGGGTAGATACCCAGAAGAGGGATTGCTGGGTCATACAACAATTCCATTCCTAATTATTTGAGTTATCTCTATACTGCCTTTCATATTGGTTGTACCAATTTACATTCCCACCAGTAGTGTATGAGGACTCTTTTTTCTTCACAGCCTCTTCAGAACTTGTATTCCTTGTCTTGTTGACTATAACCATTCTAACAGGAGTGAGGTCCTATCTCACTGTGATTTTAATTTTTCATTTTTTGAATTATTAGTGATGCTAAACATTTTTTCATGTATCTGTTGGCCATTTGTGTGTCTTCCTGGGAGAAGTGTTAGTTAAGTTCTTCTGCTCATTTTTCAATTGTATCATTTGTTTTGTTGTTGCTGAGTTGTATGAGTTCTTTAGATATTAGCTTCTTTTCAGAGACATTGTTTGCAAATATTGTTTCCCACAGGGAGAACTGACTCTGGTTGGTCAGCACGTAATGCAATAAACAGAAAATTTAATGTAGAATTATATACCGTGAACCTATGTAATTTTTACCAACTAATGTCACCCCAATAAACTTAAGAATTAAAAAATAAAAAATAAAAAATAAAGTATTCAATTAAAAATTGTGATTCCAAGTCTTTATGTCACCATGCATTTATGAATCAACATATTACTATGTTCAAAATATTTTTTATTTAAAAAATTATAAAACAAAAAGTATGAATATGAATTCTGTCACTTAATAGTTATATGTTTTTTAATTACCTCATCAGGTTTTTCTTCTCTAAAATGGATATGGTAGAAGTATTGTCCAACATATAGGTTATTTCTAATAATTAAATGCCCTAATATATGTGAGGACTTCTTGAACATTTTCTGGCATATATTAAGAACTATATAAAACATAATTTCTTAACATGGTAATTAATGTAAAATCATTTTTGTAAATATTTAATGTTTAGTTTAGAAATGTTAAATGCAGATTTCTTTTTTTTAATATATTTTTATTTATTTTTATTTTTGACAGAGAGAGAGATAGAGACAGAGACAGAGAGAGAACTGAACTGGGGGAGCTCCCAGCTCAGCACATGGTTCCGCACAGGCTGGGGCCGGGATTCGATCCTCAGTCCCTGGCGCTGCAAAGTGAGCGCCCAACCCACTGAGCCATCCTGGCTTCCCCACAGATTTCTATACATCTAATTAGTTTGATAATTGTATATTCCAGCTTGATAAGTGTATTTCTCAGTTAATCTTTTAAATAAAAACAGATATTTTATTTCATTTAAATTAGAAATTGGAATATCTGCCAAATTTTTAAAGCTAATATAACAGCATTTAATACTTAGAAAAATATACCATAGAAAAAATATGTTGCCTACTGTTACTTAAAATATAAACAATATTATTACATATATGAGAATAAGTAATAACAAAAGAACACATGAGATTCTGTGAATATTAGTTTCAATGACATTTGTCTCCTAGGATCCATGCCCTGTTTGGTCCCCTCATTTATATAGTTGGGTACGCCTTATTAGACCAATAAAATAAAACAGAAATAATAGTGTGTGACTTTCAAGGTTCTGTCATATAAGATATTATGTGGTATATATAAAATATATACAGCTTTCACCATGGTCTTTGGATTGTTTGTTCTTTGGGATGCAATCCTCCATATAGTAAGGAGACATAAGAAGTTCTATGAAAAGGTCCATGTGAAGAAGAAACAATTAGCTGGCACCAATTGCCAGGCATATGAATAAGCCTTTTTGAAAGTCAATGTTCCAGCCTGTGAAGTATTTGGACGATACATCTGCAACCATCTTGTGAAAAATCCTGAGCCAAAATACCCAGCTGATATGCTGTTAATTTCTGTACTCACAAACATGAGAGGAAATAATAACTATTGTGTGTGTAAATTCTCTTAAGCAGAAATACGTATATAATACAGATTACTAAAACTATAATACTTCATGTGCAAGTTGAGTCAAACAGTAAATGGCAAACATTGTTCAATGTAGAAAATATTATCTACAAAATGACCCATATTAAATGAAAAAAATCAATGTTATCATCTGAAAAGATTCAGAAAAAACATTTACCGGTAACATAGTTAAGTCTTAATATAAATCTCTCAGCAAATTCAAAATAAAGGAAACATTTAAACTTTATTGACAAGAAACTGCATATTATATATAAAAATGAAACATTTATGACATTCTCATTAAAGACAAAAAACACGCAGGATTGGCTGGTATACTACTTAGTAATATGCAATATTGTACTGGGAAATCAATGAATGCCTAGGACTCAGAATAAAATGAGGAATAACTGAAAATAAGTAAAAAGGATATTTTGGAGTGATATAAATGTTTTAAAATTCAATTTCAGAAATAGCCTCACAATTCTCTAAATTTATAAAAAGCATTGAATTGTACATTTAATATAGGTGAATTCCATGTGTAAATCGTACTTTAGTAAAGCTTCTAAATCACAGGGCAAAAAATTAAGAAAATATACAAGGGTCCTACCTAATGTTTAAAACAAACAACTTGAAATGTATAAACACTGTAAAAAAAAAAAAGATAAAACTCATTATTTGAAGCAGATATCATCTAATTAGACTATGGAGACAGAGAGAGAAAAAGAAAGAGACAGATGAGACAGACATTAATAAGATCTTTGGCTAAAAAAATCATCATACAAAACACTTTATCTTTGCCATATATCATCAGTTGCTAGAGAGGCAAAGTAATGAAAAAATTTTCAAATGCTATGACTCTAAAATAAATGATAAATATACCACAACATTTTTATCCAGTTATCTATCGAAAGACACTATGACTTTACTTATAGGTGGGATATAAATCTGAAAGAAACAAAGAAACAAAATTTCATGTATACAGTCAATAGTTTAGTGGTTACATGAGGGTAAGAGAGTGGGAAATGTGGGAATAGGGAGTGAGCATCAAACATATGGTGATGGAAAGAACTGACTCTGGGTGGTGAGCACACAATGCAACAAATACACAATGTAATATTGAATTGTGCACCTGGAACCAATGTAATTTTTACCAATCAACGGCATCTCAATAAATTTAACAATAGAAAAAATAAAAAGTAAATTAAAAAAAATGATAGATCTAATCTAAACAAGAAAAGCCAAAAAGAATAAATAGTATAAAACTTTACTGAAGAACATAAGAAATGGACTTAGGCAGGGGAGAGGATGCATGAACACTCTAGATGAAAGAATCATCATAGAAATTCAGACATTTCTTTATAAATTATTAAATTCTGCAAAGTAATCTTGATGAAATTAAAAAAAATGAGACTTTATAAGATAACTAGAAAAATATTTGGAAGAAAAATGCACAAAAATTACCAAGATGATAAATAAAAATGACTGAGACAAGACTTCATATATAAAACACCAACCAGAATAAGATGTTATAGAAATGAAAACAACCCCAATAAATTTAACAATAAAAATAAGAAAAAAAAAATTAAAACAAACTCATACAATTTTTAAATGTCATAACTTCATTGATTTAGTAAGTCTACCACTGAAAACGTATCCTACAAAATTACACACATAGGCAATAATGCATGCATTGAAAAAATGTTGTTTAGAATAGAAAATAATAAAATAACCAGCATTAATAGAGTTTGCATGGAATACTATGCAGCAGAAAAAAAAAGTATTTTATTAATATAATAGGTAAGAGAAATAATTTTAAAGATTATACTGTTATAGTTAAGAACACAGATGTTAGAACTGAATTACATATTTATATGTAAATTCTAGCTCTAATAATCATTAAATAATTTTATCTTTGGTTAACATTCTGTGCTTTAGTTTTCTCATGTATAACATATAAGATTATATGAATAACTCCAAACTTATGTAATGTTAAAATAATTAATTCATTTTATATTATATGTCATCTAGAAAATGCAAATCAAAACAACATTGACATATACCACTCTACAATGATCAGAATAGCTAAAATCTTGGACACTGGCAACACCAAATGCTGGTAAAGTTGTGGAGCAAAAGCTCTTATTCGTGACTGAGATGAGTGAAAAATGGTACAGCATTTCACAAGGCAGTCTGACAGTTTTCCTATTAAACCAAATATATTTTTACCATATGATCCAGTAAACTTGCCCTTTGATATTTACCCCAAACAGCTGAAAACTTACATCCATCAAAAACTGCACACATATGTTTATAGAAGCTTTATTCATAACTGCTAAAACTTTCAGGTGACCAAGATTCACTGTTGTAGGATAACAAACTGTGGTACATGCAGAGAACAAAATAGTATTCAGTGATAAAAAGTAATAACCTATAAAGTCATTAAAAGATATGGAGAAAATGTTAAAGCATATGACTAAGTGAATAAAACTAGTATGAAAAGGCTACATACTATGTGATTACAACTGGATGACATTATGGAAAAGACAAAACTATGAAGAGATGAATAGACAGAAGCGTGTGGTTGTAAAATATTCTGTGGCTACAGTGTGGGAGTTGTAAAGAGAGGAGCCACTAAATGTAAGACTAACTACAGAGAAACTCCTAAACTCTGAAGGGGGTTGAATACACTGCTAGAGCATTCAGATTTCATTTTAAAATTATTGAGTGAACTCAATCCTTTAAACAGAGAATTAGCATTATCTTT
>PVKE010041372.1:0-14195 GCA_004027555.1 Craseonycteris thonglongyai | reverse complement strand
TTTTATTGTTTTTGACAGAGACAGAGAGAGACAGAGAGAAGGGGGAGGGCACAGAGCAGTCTCCTTAGTTGTACCTCATCAGTTTTCCACATGATTTCATTTCACAAGGTGGGCGGGGACTGCACAGGGCAGGAACTGGGCTGGGGGCCTCCCGTGTGGGAGACACGCCCCCTCAAGCCAGGGGCTGAACTGGGTGTGTGTGAGGGGTGGGGGTGGGAGGAGTGAAAACTGAACTTGGGGCCTCCCGCATGGGAAGGACACCCCAGTTTAGCTTATGGGTCTGCCCGGGCCAGGGCTGGGATTTGATCGTCGGTCCCTGGGGCTATAAGACAAGTGCTTAACCAGCTGAGCCATCCTAGCTTCCTCTAAAACATAAAAATCTTGACATGTGAAAGTTAGTATTGATAAAGTATATAAGTCAAAAATTAACACATAGAAAATGGATTAAGAAGAGATATTTCCCCCCCTACATCATCTCATTTGGTAATCAAGAATATATATGCCTGCTTAAATCAGTGCTAGAAAATAATGTTTTATTTAAATATAGCCCTAAATCTTGCATAGTGGGTTTTATTTTTTTATTCCATTTAAGCAGACATTTTTTGTGAGAGTTGGGAGAATTCTACATAATCCCTTATGACAGCATTAATGCTATATTTATTAAATGTTTTACACATAAAAAATATACCTCGGAAGCCAGGATGGCTCAGTGGGTTAAGTGCTCACTTTGCAGCCCAGGGGACCGAGGATCGAATCCTGGCCCCGGCCCGTGCGGACCCATATGCTGAACTGGGGAGTGCCTCCAGTTCAGTTCTCACCGGGGCGAGACCCTGGCCCAGTTCCTGCCCTGTGCAGCCCCACTCCCACCTGTGGAATGAAACTATGTGGAAAAACAAATGATGTACAGCTGTAGAGACTGTTCTGGGCCCTCCCCCTTCTCTCTGTCTCTGTATCTCTCTCTCTGTCAGAAACAATAAAAATAAATCTTAAAAAATATATATACCTTACATTTTCTCTTAAAATAGCAAACTAGACTTAGCACTAGGTAGAGTCAGGACTACGATCTAATTCAAAGTAGGCTAAGCTTTCCTTAAAACACTGAACAAGCATGACTAACCTTTATTTAAATATTTAGTTCCTTTCAACTTATGGGCATTTATAGCTTCTCTGACTAGGTACTCCTTTTGATGACCTAAGTAAACTGCCAAGGGAGAGAATGTAAAATAAATTAAACTAATATTCCCCTGCATTAGAATATTGACATTGTGTGATTAAAATTTGAAATCATTTTCCTTGGTGGCATGTCTTCAATCATATTTCTACATAAGCTTTACAGTTTATCTGTAAGAATGTTCCTAAGTTTTCTGACTTGAACCCTAAGAGGTAGGTAAATAGCTGGAACTACAGAGGAAGCAAATGATCTTAATGCTGTTAAGTTATCTCGTTAATAAATGGAAGGGTCAGAATTTGGGTCCCGATTTTTTGACTTACAGTCTTGCACTTCTCTCTTATAACATGTTGCCTATTATTAGTTCCCCAGTTTTCAGTTGGGAAATATATCATGTAAGAAGGGTTTTTGTTAGAAATAACAAAACATAATAACTGTGGCTCACATAAAGAGGTTTATTCTTCTCACAAGTTCAGGGCAGAGGTAGGCACTGCTGATGCTTGTTTAACATTTCTAAACTTTTCTAACTGATGTCTCTTCCCGTATAATCACAAGAGAGTTGTGGCAGTTTTAGATGCTACATCTATAATATAGTCAAGGCAAAAAGACCAAAATTGGAAAAGTGTTGCCAACTAATTTCCATTTCCATCATTTTATCCAGAGCTGTCAAATTTCTCTCATTGAAAGAGACATTGGGAAATTTTTTTGTTTTGGTTTTAACCTCTGTAGTAGAAGCAGGAAAAGGAGAATGGGGTTCAGATTGATTTGAGTTCTGCATAAGCTGAAGCCTGTAGTTTTGCCACAAGAAATTGGAAGCAGAGCTCAGATGCTCATGTTGAGGGCTTTGATTAATCAATATCTGCACAACCATTTAGTTTTTAAGCTTAAGAAATTCTTTGAAAGCCCTTCTTTATGGGTTGCTCCACAGTGGACCCTAAGTAATTACTGAGATTCCGTCTATTAATTAAAAAACGAGTTACAGGGAAAGTTAGCACAACCATTAGCAGTGTCTCTCTGTGGTCGTATGGTTTCTAATCAATCTCTCCTAGCAACTGGCCTCACCCTGGGGCACTTACAGCTTTGCCTTTCCCTTTTACAAAGCATTAGACAACTTGAGAATCAAGAGATCAAACCAGGATCCAGATACCAAGGGCTGTTGTTTTCTTTTAAATTTGGGAAAACATACTTACAAAGAGTCATCATTACTCTCTTTATACTCATTTATCTAAATCTTTGTGATATGCTCTAAAATAGAGTCTGGCAAGCTTTCTATAAAGAGCCAGATAGTACATATCTTAAGGTTTTTGGACATTTTGCCTTTCTGTTGCTACTGATCGACTTTACCATTATAGAGCAAAAAGAGCCATAGAAAATATGTAAATGAGTGGGTGTGGTTTATTGTTTCCATAAAACTCTTTGTATTTACAAAAACAGGTGGAGGGCTGGATTTGAACCTGGGCCAGAGTTTGCCTACTCTTGCTGTAGAGAGACGCTTAGGAATGATGATAATAATACCAAATAACAGCCACACTTACACAGTATTAATTATGTGGCAGACCTTGTTCAAAGTCCTTTTCAAATATTATTGTATTTTGTTTTCATAGTAATCCTATGATGTAGGTTCTCTTATGAACTTATTTCACATATGAAAGAACAGACACTGGGAATTTTATTTTATGTTGCATGAGGTCCCCAGCTAGTACAATAATAGTGAGTCTTCAAATTCAGAGAGTCTGACTTTACTGTGTGCATTCTCCTAAGATAATTTTTGTAAATTATATTTTGAGGAAAATTAGGCAATAAAGCAAAAGATTGTTTTTCCATAATCCAACTATCCACCTTAGATCCATGCGTCCCTTCCAGCCTATTAGCAAATATTTATTTACTTCCTCTCATGTGGTAGACACTGTGCTAGGAAGAGGTGACATAGCAGCAAACAAGACTGATGAGCTCCCAGTCCTCATAAAGCCAGACAGATGATCAAGTCAGCCAGGAAACAAAAAAGATGGTCCAGAAAGTGAAGAAGAGATGCCTGGATAAGGCCACAGTGACTGGACTGGCCGGCCAATGGCCCCCTGAGGAGGTACTGTTGAAACTGAGACACAGATTATGAAACTTGTGGGCTACATGAAGGTTTGGAGGAAAGGGAATTTCTGCCAGAGAAAAACTAGTGCAACACCTTGAGGTGGGGATGAGCTTGGTTGGATGGCTACACAGAAGGTCACAAGAAAGGGCTTTACAAATAAGTGGTGTGAGGAGGAGGTTGGAGTTAGTCAGGGGGCAGAACATATAGGGCCTATGAAGAATTTAAGTCTTATTCTACGTTTGGTGAGAAGTCATTGAAGGTTTGAAGCAGGAAAGTGAGTACCGGTAACCTGATTTGCTGTTTGCTGTATTTGTTATTTATAAGAATATACATTTGGTCATTCATCCACAGTTCTGGGCTCCCAGCTCTTGGAACTCTTGGAATTTTCTAAAAGTTGAGAGTGAAAAAAAAAGTGTCTTTTGTTATGTTAATGAGTTGGCTTTGGGGAGGCGTCTAAGGATGGCCTCTGGTTGCCAGGAGACCCAACCTTGTGATTTGAGGGTTGGAACTTTTAGTCACAGCCCCCACTTTGCTCCCCTGCTTTACCCATCACACCGAATCCCCCTGCCCACCTCTGGGAAGGGTAGAGGGGCTGGAGGTTGAATCAGTCACACTACCAGCCTGACCAGTGATTTAGTCACTTAGGCCTGTATAATGAAGCCTCTGTAACAACTCAAGAAGTCAGAGTTCCAGGAACTTCCAGATTGGTGAACTTGTGAAGATGTGGGGAGAGGGGAGTGCCTGGAGAGGGCATGGAAGCCCGTGCCCTTCCCACGGAGCTTGCTTCACGCATCTCTTCCACCTGGCTGTTCCGGAGCTATTTCCTTTGACAAAAAACCAGTGATCTAGGAAGTAGCATGTTTCTTTGAGTTCCGTGAGCCATTCTAGCAAATTAATTGAAACAGAGGAGGAAGTTGTGGGGACCTCTAATTTGTAGCCAGTTGGTCAGAAGTGCAGGTAACAACCTGGGCCCATGGTGGGAGAGGGTCCTTGGAACCCTCAATCTGTAGCAAATTGGTCAGAAGCACGAAGAACTGGGCTTGCGGTTGATGTCTGAAGCGTGTATGTGCCGTGTGTGTGTGTGTGTGCGAGCCTGACAGTCAGAACTGAACTCTTAACTTGTAGAATCTGAAGCTGTTACCAGGTAGACAGTGTCAGAATTGAGTTGAAATCTAGAACACACTGCTGGCCTCTGAGAATTGTTTGTTGGTGCAGAGGGAGCTGGGTCCAGGAACCCAATTTCCTGTTTGATGTAATTAACTGGCTGCTCTAAGGAGATTCTAGGAGGATGTAGAGGGTGATTAGGAGGCCTGTGCATGAGTCCATGTGAGAGAATGTAGTCATAGTTGTTCGGGGTTAGAAGTAAAGAAGAGAAAAGCAGAACGTTTTGGGATTTTACTTTTGTAGGTAGGGTGGGTGATAACTGGTGAGTAGGTTGGCTGTGGGGCCAGGGGAACCTAGGCAGCACCTGTAGTTAGGCTCAAGCACATGGTAACATTAGCAAAGGTAGGGAAGCCCAGACAGACAGAGACGATTTGGGTGGGAAAGGGGGTAATCAGGAGCTTTTTTTGTTGGACGTGTTGGTTTTGTATGACCATTCCATGTCTAAATAGAGCTATCAAGTCAGCAGTTATGTAAAGGAATCTGGATTATAGGTTAGATATGATGACTAAGAGAACATTTCAGAGTTTTATGCATGTCGATGATTGTATCAATTAAAATGTTTCCTGCTGCACGTGACAGGAAACCCCAGTTGAACTTGGTTAAGCAATAATTACCCATAAGAGTTAGCTTACACGCAGGTCTGGCTTCTGGTTTGGTTTCTCTAACACTTCAATGAGGTCTTCAAAGACCCAAATATTTTCTTCTCTGTATTGTACTGCACCCATGTCTCCTGAATGCCAAAGTTGGTTTTTGTACAACTGACATCAGAGCAATGGGCTCCCCATTCATACGTGAAGGACATGCGGGAGGGGGACCAGAGAGAGACAGGGAGATACACACGCTGACTGACTCACTGTACATGCCTCTCAAGAATAAAGAAAGGTCCTTGCCAAGGAGCCCCAAAAAGCCTTTGCTCCTATGTTGTTGATGCAAATTGGCTTAGGCCATCCTTGCAGTCCCTGCAATGGTCATGAGATTGCTACAGCCAACTGAGACAAAGTGCCTGGAGTGGAACCAATTAGGGAAGTCAACCTTGATGGTCATTATTCAGTTCCACAAAATCACATAGGGAGAAGAGAGAATCCAGGCCCCAGGCCCTTCAGAATTCTAGCATTTAGAGGTGGACCTGAGAAATAGGAGGAGACCGAAGAGCAGAGGCCATTGAGGGAATAAGAAAACCAGGCCAGCATCATGCCACACAGATTAAAAGGACAAAGTGTAGGGGACTGTACAAAATGCTACTGTGGGGAAGTAGAATGAGGTCAAAAAGTGATCTTTGGATTTTATTAGGGTCAGGTAAGGACATTGTCCTGCAGAGTATTCATTCTCTGTTGGATTGGGGCTGGAAGCAGGATACTAATTCCAAATTAATAAAATTCCAGTATTGCTAAGTTATTGTTTCTGGAAGAAGGGCATGAGTGGCAGAAGTTTATGGTTCGTTTTTCCACTTACTAGTTATGAATTGGTAGTCATTAGAAATAGTTGTCCATAATTGGTCTTGTGATATAGGTCAAAACATTTCTTTTTCAGACCTTTTAAAGATAGACCAAAGATCAGGTTTCATACATCAATGCCCAGGGTTTTGATCCGTTAGTAAACTGTAAGCTGAAAAAAAAGCAAAATGATTGTTAAAATGTTAACATCTGACCTCTTTTCCTTTCTTTTGCATTTCTACATATTAAAAAAAAATTGTACATGCTGAGGTAGACCACAACTATGTAGAGAGAAGGTGCATCAGTTACCTATGACTACATATGTGACATTTGAATGGATGTCACTGACAATTCAATGTTCCCTTATGCTGAGAAATAAAATTATAAATAGAACGGATGATGAATAGATGGAATGCTGCATGTTCAAACTTTCTTAATCAAGTCTGGGGTGAGACAAGCTCAAAAATCATGTAGATGTGGGGAAGGGTCAAAAGGAAAGGGAATATGGAACAATGATAATGTACCATGTTTTGCAAAGTGTTTGGACTTTCTTGTATTTATTTTTAAAAAAGTCTGTTTGCCCCTTGGGCATTCTGAACTCCTTCAGAGAAAGGACTTCACTATATTTACTTTTGTAATTTCAGGGCTTAAATAGAGTGATAGTTGCATTAAAATGTTAAGTAAATGGAAGGAGGAAGATTGAATGGAATGGGATAGGTTGACATAGGACTGATATTTCATAAAGGAAACCAGTAGTTTTGCATCTTTGGTGACGCTGTTAGTTATGTTGTGAAACCTGACAAGAAGATCTCCATTTAAGAAATAAAACATTTCCTAAAGGCCCCATCAGTACAATTATGGCAGTTGCTCAACAAGAGGCAATTTTGCTCCACAAGGCACATTTAGAAACATCTGGAAACACCTGGTACGGTTTTCTGCACACCAAACTGGGTATTTACTTCCTGTGTCCTTATAGAGTAGAGCTTATAGTTATCCAGGTAATGATACTTGGAGTAGAGCTGAACCAATTGTATATTCTGTGGTTATGTGAAGCTTTCAAGAATATTTTATGTGATGTATTTGTGTAGAATTTTGAGACTGACACCTTGCTTGTAAAAAAGTTGAGCTTCACCAGCTTATATCATTTCTCTGAATTGAGACTTCATCATTTTTTACACAAGGACTAATCAAGCACACCTAGAGTGCTCAGCAAAGATTCACCAATGATCAAATGAATGGCAGGGTGTGTAATGAAATGGGCCTGCTTTGCATCTCCACACTCCCCGCCCTGTGGGCACAGCACTAAAATACGTAACAACGTTGCTGTGTCCACTCTGAGTTTCCCATTTGGAAATGAGCAGCAGGTGGCGTCTGACAAGCTGAAGGGTGCTGAGTAAGGCTCCGCACAGCTGTAAGTATAGGGAGCGCCCCAGGATAAGGCAGGGAGTGTTTGGATCATTCCAACGCTGGCAGGCTTCTGTGCAATCCCATCTGCGTGCATCGTTGCGACGTCTCTCATTATAATTTTAAATGATGAGCTTATTTTCTAATGCACATAAATTGCCTTCCATAGACTTGGTGATTGAACACAGTAAATATTTTTCTGTGACACTAAATATAATAAGAATGCTGAAAAAAAGTGTTTCTCTGTCCTTTTCTGCAAGCGCTTGTCTTTCTGTAGAATGCAAGCCCTTGAACATGGTTGTTTACACACAGCCTTCTCTTTGACTAGCACGAGCCTGTCAGCACTCCGTCAAACCCCACTGCCCTTGCTAATGCTGAGCTGGCCTGGGGAGTCTATTGCCCTTGGTACATGCATGTGGGTTGGGAGTTAGGGCAATGGCTTGGGGGAAAGCTGCTGGATTGGAGACAGAAAGGGCCCTTTTCCAACTGGCTGCCTTGTCACACGTCGGCTGCTGCACCTCTGTTCCTGATGGCAAAAAACCCAGCTTTGCTCTTCCTGCACATTTTCAAGGGCCTGCCATCCCCTGAGGAGCTGCTCATGCAAATGATATACAGCAAAGCTTGCCCTTCTCTGTCTCATGTTTTCTGTGAGTGCTCATATGCATTGCTGTGCTAGCAATGTCTGAATTGTCAGTCTCAAGGGACCCCACCATCCAGGCCCCAAGAATATGTCCCTGTAAAATGCCCTTGGTGTGGGGGAGGTAATTGGTCCAAAAAAATCTTGCTGTGGTTCCAAGTATGATTGTCTAGGGAACTGCTGAATAAAATAGCTTTTCTTCACACTCATATAAAGTACAAGTGGATCAAAATGAGAAATAAAAATCCCCGGCCCAGGAGAAAATTCACAGTAATTCGGAGGGCTAGCCTTCAGACATTTCACTGTAATGTCACTCCATGTTTGCAGAAGCTGGTGCTTTTCTAGCTTGCCTAGTCGTTTCATAAAAATAAAGAAAGTTATGGTGCAGCAGGAATGGGTTTCTGTTCATTCTGCCACTTTCTTTTCTCATGTTGTCCCCTAAAGTCAATGTCTTATATTTAGGTAATCTGATATAGAAAATGTAGAATAATATTGCTAATATCTTCCCCTAACTTTTGAGAAAGTTCTCATGACATCAATAAATATCCTTTTGGGAGGCTGGAAGGCAGCCGCTTGCATGAGCCATCCCAGGTTCATGGCAAGAATTCAGCACAGGAAGTGGGTGCCAACTCTGCCTGGGTCTCTAAGTGTCAGTCTTGCTTTGACACCTAGTGCTCTTCTGAGTCATTTCAGCTTCCTATATGAACAGGAAAGCGTGACCTGTTCTACCACTTCTACTTGTAGTTCCCTGTCTCCTTCTGAACTGTTCGTTGGTGGAGAAGCAGTCACCATGTTTTCCTGATAATACTAGCTATTTGCCTCCACTGACTCCACCCACAAATGAGAAGGGGGGGTACGTTAAAAGTCCCAGAGAAATGCGAGTGTCTGTCCTTTGAGGACAAGGCACTGGCTGAATATCCTTCCCTGTGTGAGGTGTGTGTGTGTATGTGCATTTATGTATATATTATTGTGTGTGTACATGCACATGTATTTGTGTGTGTGTTGAGGTCATCGAAAGCTACTGGAAGGGAGCAGATCCTGATCCCAAGTGACAAGTGGATCATAAGAGCAAGGTGAGGGCTTCTGGTCTTTATGGCTCTAAGGTGTGGTTCTCACCACTGTTGTTACAGTGTCAGCAGGCCAGGGAGTGGCTCAGATACACTGCTTGCAGACCAAAGTGGGTTTTTGTCAGAGAGGCGCTGCTTGACAATGCGAGAGCAAGAGCTGTGAATCTCACCGTGTGGGCAGTGGGCCTGGTTTGATGCACAAAGCAAAGAGGCTCGGCTGGGATTTCTAAGTGGACCCCTTCTGGCTGCCCTTCCCAGCTGCTCAATCTGTAGGACTGAGTAGATGACATAAATGCTCCAGCCTCTTGCGCAAACACGTCTACTACTAGTACATTCACAAATAAGATAAATGCGTTAATCTGACTGCTAGGAAAATGACATCCACATAGTTGTCTTTTATTTTCCAGTAAATGTGTAAAAACACTACATAGTACTTTTTTTCGTGCGTGTGTTTTGTGTGTATGTTTTTTAAATTTTAGGACTTTGTATAGTGTTAAATTAAGATTGCATGTTTAGAAACTAGCTCACTTGAAATGCATCCTTCAGGGATTATTGTGAAGAATGCAAATAAGGATGCTTCTCAAGAGTGGGAAAGGGTAGAATATGGGATTCCTATCAGAGGGCTCTACATAGTTACCTACTGTTATGGGCTGAATTGTGGTTTCCCTGCCCTCAATCCACATGTTGAAGTCCTAAAACCCAGTACCTTAAAAATGAGTATTTGGAGACAGGTCTTTAAAGAGTTAATTAAATTTAAATAAAATTATTAAGGCAGGCCCTAATCCTATATGGGTGGTGTCCTTGTAAGGAGGGCAAATTGGACACAAACAGTGGAAAGACCACGTGAAGACAGAGGAAACAGGTAGCCATCAATAAGCCAAGGAGAGAGGAAGAAGCCAGGGTGCTGACACTTGCTTGGAATCCTAGCCTTCAGAACAATGAAAAAGTACATTTCCGTTGGTTAAGTCATCCAGTCGGTGGCATTTCAAGGCAGCCCTAACAAACAAATATACCTACTAATTCAGTTGAGAGTGATATGAAATGGGCTGCAAATCTTAGCCCAAACAATCTTCCTTCACCTCATGTGGGGAAGGAAATATAAGAATGTTTTTTTTTTAAAGATTTATTTTTATTGTTTTTGACAGAGAGAGAGATACAGAGACAGAGAGAAGGGGGAGGGCCCAGAGCAGTCTCCATAGTTGCACATCATTGGTTTTTCCACATAGTTTCATTCCACAGGTGGGCGGGGCTGCACAGGGCAGGAACTGGGCCAGGGTCTCGCCCCGGTGAGAACTAAACTGGGGGCACTCCCCAGTTCAGCATATGGGTCCGCACAGGCCGGAGCCAGGGATTCAATCCTTGGTCCCCAGGGCTGCAAAGTGAGCGCCTAACCCACTGAGCCATCCCGGCTTCCCCTAGAATGTTTTTTTTTTGTTTTTGTTTTTTTGTTTTTTTATAACCCAATTCAGCCAGAAAACATAGAAGCAGGTCAAGAAATACCAGCGAAAAGAGAGTATTCCTGTCTCTAAAGAAGAGCAGCTATGTTATGATCTCTCCTTCTCCTTCCCCTTCATCCCTCCACCCACATCCAACCACCCATGATCTTTAGGTCTGGGTGGGAGGGAACATTCCACACTCATCGGAGAACTGAAGGAGGCCTGTGTGGCTGGGGTACTGAGAACAAGGGGGAATGACAAGCAATAAGGTTGGACTGGTAGGAAGGGGGATAAATAGATAATCTTAGATAATGACTGGAGTTTTTATCTTAGCCTAACAGCAACAAAGAATCACCTAAGGGTTTTGATTTGGGAAGTAGCACAATCAAATTTATATTTGAAAGAATTACTCATCTAGAGTATGGACAATGGATTGAAAGATGCCTAGAGTGAATCTAGGAATAGCAGTTTCTATGGCCTTGCTATAGCTCAGGCTGTGGCAGTGGAGATACAAAAACTAGATTAAAGAATTCAGAAGTTCACCTAACACCCAATAAGATGGCTGCTATCAATGAACCAGAACATTGTAAGTGCTATAAGAATGTGAGGAAATGATAACCCCTGTGCACTGTTGGTAGTAATGTAAAGTGTTGGGGCCACTAAGGAAGACAGTACAGTGGTTCCTCAAAAAACCAAACATAGAGTTACTATATGATCCAACAATTGTGCTTTTGAGTGTAAACCCTGAAGCATTAAAAGCCAGGACTCAAGGAGATATTTGTGCACCCATGTTCGTAACAGCATTTTTCTCAGTAACTGTTTGATAGAAGCCAAGCATTTATCAATGGATGAATGGATAAACAAAATGTGGTATATGCATACAATAGAATATTCTTCAGCCTGAAAAAGGAAAGAAATTTTGACAGGTGCTATAACATGCTTGAACCTGGAAGACATTATGCTGAATGAAATAAAGCTGTCACAAGATAACAAATACTGTGTGATTCCACTTTATTCCACTTATATGAAGTACGTAGGGTGGTCAGATTTGTAGTAAGAATGGTGGTTTCCAGGGGCTGGGTGGGGAGGGGGAGAATAGGGACTTATTTTTTAATGGGTACAGAGTTTCAATTTTGTAACATGAAAAGACCTCTGGAGATTGCTTACACAACAATGTGAATGTACTTACCACTGAACTTAAAAATGGTTAAGATAGTAAATTTAATGTTACATGGTTTATTTTACTACAATAAAAATAATTATTTGACAAAAAAGAACCCTCCCCCTCCATTAAGAGTTGAGATGGACATCTCCTGGCTGTAGGTGGGGTTTGTGGCAATGGAGGAAGAGTATCAAGGATGATGGCTCCTAGGTGTCTGACTTGCTTAATGACCAGACAGTCATGTTACTCTGATAGAGCAGACGAGGTGATGGGACCCTGATCACAAATACCATATTGGGTATCTTGACTGTGAGATGCATTTGAGATATTCACTTGGTATCTGGATATATGAATAAGGAGCTTAGAGGAGCAGCACAGGCTACAGTTATAAAGGTCACCATGTCACATGTGAGTGGGAATGTGGGACAGGGGATTCAAGGAATGGAAACCAAGCAAAATTAGTGATCGGGGTTATTTAATATCTGGTGGGAGAAAATGAGAGCCAAACTAAGTAACAACAGAGAGAAAATGGTCTCAGAGATATTTGTGGGGTGGAGTGAAAGAAATATAGGGACCAATTGAAGTGGGGGGATCCATTGGGAGGTTGTAGTTAATTCCCTCAGTTTTCTAATTTTGGGAATTGGGTAAAAGCTAATGTCATTAACTAAACTCAGAAATTTAGGAGGTAGAAAGGAGATAGAGAGGCACCACAAGTGTTTAACCCATTGAACATGAGGTATTTATGGCAAAATCCAAATTGAGACATGTAATAGGCAGCCAGATAATGAGTCTGGGACTCTGTCAGGAACTCTGTTTAGGGAGACAGATCTGGAAATGAACAGTGTATAGTTGATGATGGAAGCTGCGGGAATGGGCTGCACAGACCAAAAGAATAGGCACAGTAGAAAACAGGAAGGCTGAACACAGGACCCATGGGACACTGACAGGTGAGACAGAGAAAGGAAACCACAAAAGAGTATCAAATTAGCATAGAATAAGGAGAGATCACTGTTACAGAATACAAGGGAGAGTTTAAGAAAACACTTCAAACTCCTGGGATATTGGGTACAGCAAGGCTAGTGAGATTACAACTGAGAATTGTCAGTGGACTTGTTAGTGAAAATACCCTTGGCTGACCTGAATAGGAAGAGTTTCAGGAGAGAGGCTGAAGGACTGGGACAGTTTAAAGTATATGGAGAGATGGAGATAGGATCTATAGATTATTAATATTATGATTTTTTAAGATTTATTATTTTTGACAGAGAGAGACAAAGACAGAGAGTAGGGGGAGGGTCCAGAGCAGTCTCCATAGTTGTACGTCATCAGTTTTTGACATGGTTTCATTCCACACAGGTTGGTGAGTGCTGCACAGGGTGGGAACCTGGCCAGGGACCTCCCTCATAGAGGAACACCCCAGCGCAAACCGAACTGGGGTCCTCCCGCATGGGAAGTACACCTCAGTTCAGCATATGGATCTACATGGGCTGGGCCAGGACTCGATCCTTGGACCTCAGGGCTGCAAACCAAGAACTTAACTTGCTGAGCCATCCCAGCTTCCTCTACTCTTTATTGAGGTTAGTTAGAAGAAGGGGAGAGTGAAGGAACTGGCTAGAGGAAAATACTGATTTCAAGGAAGGTGTGTATTAATTAGAAAGTGCTGATAAAGTTTATAGATTAGGAGGATGAAGCTATTGAAAACAAAGGTTTTCAATATCCAGGAGAAAAAGGCATGGGGAAGCCCCAAAGAATATGGGAACAGAAACAATCAATGCACAGGAAAGCTAATGCCCACTTTTCAATCATGACAGGGAATGAGGTCAAGAGAAGCATGAACTATGGATAAATTTGGAGATGGTGGAAGAGAAAGTGGAGGGGATTTGTACCTGGTTGTCTCTATTTTTCTGTGAAGTGTAAGGCAAGCTCATCTCCTGGAGCAGTAAATACGGAATGGAATAAGGGCTCTGAGATAGGGATGAAATATTGAAATAGCCTCTTTGTGAAATGCAAGAGGAAGTTCACTCGCACAGGCCAGGGAATTGGTGGGTGATACTGTAGTTGACCAGAGCTTGGAAACCATAAACATTTAGTGGTACCAGTTGATATGATGCGGCAACCTGTTTCAGAATGGATCCATGGCGTGGGTAGAGAAACACAAGAGACAGATGGTCAATGGGTTAAGGAAGTGTGAAGGGCAAGTGCAAAGAAAGAAGTCAAGTGGGTGAAGATGCTATTTAGTGAGGACATGAAGTCATGGCTTCTTGAGTCAATCCTGCCAGAAGGAAATGAAGCTGAGGGCAGAAAAGTGAGGAGTCAAGCCATGTGAAATTTGAGTGAAATCTAAGAGCAAAAGTTTTCAGAGTTAGGGATTGGAGAGCTGGAGGGATGATATTTTGTGGTTGGAAAGTAATAATTTGAAGTATAAGATTTTGAGGGAAGCCCGGATGGCTCAGTGGGTTAAGTACTTGCTTTGTAGCCCCGGAGCCCGAGAATCAAATCCTGGCCCTTGCCCATGCAGACCCATATGCTGAACTGGGGTGAGCCCCCAGTTCTGTTCTCACTAGGGCAAGCTTCCCATGTGGGAGGCCCCCAGCCCTGTTTCTTCCCTGCACAGCCCCATGCCCACCTGTGGAGTGAAACT
>PVKE010041371.1:0-14194 GCA_004027555.1 Craseonycteris thonglongyai | reverse complement strand
TTATTCTAATATTGTTCTTTCTGATGGAGTCAGAAAGTTCTTGTAGGGCTCTTTCATTTCTCTTGATTTTCCTTTCCCTTTCTTCTTCCCTCTGTGACATTTCCATGTTTGTATCTTCAATTTCACTCATCCTTTCCTCTAGCTGGTCAGCCCTGTTTTCTATGCTGGTCAGTTCTTTTTTCAGCTCTTCCATGATGCCTTTCATTTCAAGAAGTTCCTTTTGGTTCTGCTCTAGCTTCTCAATTTTGTTGGTAAAGTACTCATTTTGCTCAGAAAATTTCTTGTTGAGGTCATTTAACTGTGTCTGGGTACTTTGCCAGCATTGAGTGAGCTCTCTGAGTGTCTTGATTAATGCAGCCCTGAATTCTGTGTCACTTAGATTTGATTCCAAGTGTGCAAGGTCCTTTACTAGAGACTGTCCCTGATCTTCTGGAGGGGTTTGGATTCTGAGGTGTGCATTGTGTTTGATGTGGTTCTTTTTGCTTTACGCATGAGTCTGTTTTCCCTCTGGGGGTTTGCCTATCAGATGGGCTTCTCTTTATTTTTTCTTTTGGACTCAGTTGTGGGAGAAGGAGATTTTGGGAGAGGGTTGGGGGAAGCAGACATCTTCTGTGTCCTGGGGCACTTCAGGTTGCTGTCTTAGCTGTGAGATAGCAGGGTAGTAAAGGTGTGGCCAGGGGTGGGGGCATATGAGTAAGAGCTAGGGCGGGCCTGAGACACAATAGCAGATTTCTCTTTCAGCAGGGGGGCTGGTTGTTCAGTGGGGGCGTGGCGCAGGAGCTCTGGTCTTTCCTCCTCCTGGCTGCCCCTCCTTCTATCGTATCTGTAAGCCACCCCCGCAGGGCAGCACTTGGATTGGCTGGGGCTTGGCAGAGGCCCTGGTCGGCCTCCCTGTCCCGCGCACTGGCAATGACACCGTGGAGACCCGGCAGGCAGCCCAGTTGTGTGCCCGGTCTGCCACGCCCCAGAGGACTGGTGGGCAGGATGCCAAAAGCCCTGTTGCGCGCTCGCGAGCAGGCAGCAGTGCTGCCGCGGCCCAGTGGTCAGGGCGCCAAAAGCCTGTCTCGCGCACCAGTAGCGGTGCTGCGGCGGCCTGGTGAGCAGGGTGCCAAAAGCTCTGTAGCGCACCGGCAAGCAGGCAGCGGCACTGTGGCGCAGCCCGGTGAGCGGGGCACCGAAAGCCTGGTGCTCGCACGCCGTGATGCGTAGTGGCCCAGTGGGCGGGGCACCGAGAACCCTGCTGCGCACTTCCGCGCAGGCAGAGCTGCCGTAGCGGCCTGGTGAGCGGGGCACCAAAAGCCCAATTGCACGCTGGCAAGCAAGCAGCGGTGCCGCTGCGGCCCGGTGGGCGGGGCGCCAAAAGCCCAGTTGCACGCTGGTAGCGGTGCTGCGGAGGTCCGGTGGGCGGGGCGCCGAAAGCCCTGTGCGCACAGGCTGTAGCTCGGGCGGCAGCCACTCTACGCTCCCGGCTCTGTTGAGACCGCCGGATTCACTCCAAGCACGTCCAATGCAGCTATGCCCACTCAAGCCCCAGCCCTCACTCCAAGAGCCCTGTCCTCAGAAGGCGCTCCCTCACAGTCAATCTCCTGCGTAAATCAGGGGTGCTGAGCTGCTGTGGGCTGGTGTCCTGCTCTCACCCCGCCCGCCGGGAAGTGCAGCCGCCCTGCTCCACAGTCCCTGTTCCACTTTAGGCTCCGTGATCTGATTAGGGCACTGTGTGCTGTCCCTTGAGATCAGATGTTAAATTGTCCACAGTCTTGTGGGGCTTCCATGCTCCCTAGATCTCGGCTTCCAGCCCGCCCTCGATCCAGCTCCACTTTGACCGTAGTCCCCCAATCCCCCTTTGTTTTTGCCAGCCCCGGGCCGCGCTCCGAGTCTCTGTCCCCGAACCGCTGCTTCCCTTTTTTCTCTAACCTTTGTGTGGTGTTCTGCGTTGTGTGGTTCTCTTAGTTGAGGTTTCTTCTCAGGGTTTCCCCTGTGGATTCCCCTCTGTTCATAAGGCCCTTCCCAGGCAGTTATCGGCGTTCTCCTCTCATGCCGCCATCTTGGATCTCTGAATTATTTTTCTGTATTGATGTCTAGTTTAATTCCTTTGTGGTCTGAGAGAATACATTTTTTATTTTATTTTTTTTAAGATTTATTTTATTTTTTGACAGAGTCAGAGAGAGAAAGACAGAAAGAAACAGAGAGAAGGGCAGGGCCCAGAGCGGTCTTCATAGTTGTACGTCATCATTTTTCGACATGGTTTTGTTCCACACATGTGGGCAGGGGCCGCGTAGAGCAGGAACTGAACTGGGGTCCTCCCGCATAAGAAGCACACCTCATTTCAGCATATGGGTCCACACGGGCCAGGGCCGGGATTTATCCTCGGTCCCCAGGGCTTCAAAGTGAGTGCTTATCTCACTGAGATATCCTGGCCTCCCCCTGAGAGAATAAATTATATGATTTCTATTTCTTTAAATTTGTTAAAGTGTACTTTATGGCTCGGAATGTGGTCTATCTGGCTGAATGTTCCATGTAAGCTTAAGAAAAATGTATGTTCTGCTGCTGTTAGATTAATTAGTCTATTGATGTTGATTATATCTAGTTGATATATGGTGTTGTTGAGTTCTGTTATGTCCTCACTGATTTCTTTTAGCTTAATACATTTATTTCTGATAGAGGGGTGTTGAAGTCTTCAAATACAATAGTAGGTTTATCTATGCTTCTTTCCCTCCTATGCATTTTGCTTCATATAGTCTGATGCTTTATTTTTAGGCATATATGTTGTCTTCTTGGAACATTGACCGTTTTGTCTTTACGTAATACCATTTTTTGTATAAACGAAATTTATTGTGGTGAAATTGGTTAGGAAAATTATGTGTTTCAAGTGTAAATTAAGAAATAAAATTTTAAGTGCATTATCTATATATTGCATTGTGTGTTTACTACAGAAAATCAATTCTCCTTTCACCATCATATATTTGACCCATTTTTTTCTCTTCTACCATCTCCACACCCCTTCCCTGCTTTATACCTGATTACTTTCCTTGCTTTGAAGACTACTCTGTCTAAAATTAGTATAGCTAGTCCAACTGTTTTGTTATTGTAAGTATAATGTATTTATCTTTAACCATTTAATCTATTTTATATTTAAATTTAATTTCTTGTAAAAAATTCATTGCTGGGTTTATTTTTATCAACTCTGATAATCTCTCATTTTTGATTGGTACATTGAGACCATTGCCATCCAAAGCAATTATTGGTATAGTCGGAGAAATGTCAGCCATAAACTCTTGTTACTTGTGTCTACTTGTTACCTTCATATTTTAAAATACTTTCTATCTGTCAATTATAGTTGACATATAGTGTCATTTTAGTTTCAGGTGTATAGCATAGTGATTAGATATTTATGTAACTCATGAAGAAATCACCCCAATAATTCTAATACCCACCTGACACCATACATAGTTAGTGCAATATTGTTACCTATATTCTCTATGCTGTATGCTATATGAGGGTGGAGCCAAAGAGAACGCCATAATTAATTTATTTTAAAAAATTGTGGGGAAGTCGGGATGACTGAGCAGGTTAAGCACTAGCTTTACAGTCCTGGGGACCAAGGATCAAATCCCAGCCCTGGCCTGTCTGGACCCATTTTCTGAACTGGGGTGTGCTTCCCATGTGGGAGGCTTCCCAGCTCAGTTGCCACCTTGTGGGGCTCCCAGCCATCTGTGTGGAACAAGAACTGATGATGTACGAATATGGAGACTGCTCTGGGACCTCCTTCTTCACTCTGTCTCTCTCTGTCTCTGTCAAAAACAATAAAATAAATATTTAAAAAATTGTGTATTTATTTTTACATATTTAAACCTCAGTCACTTTTAAAGTAGTTTCTGTTTAATGCAGTACACCTATTGAGATGCATTTTCCATAGCTCAAACAGTTTTGGAACTTTTCAATTCTGATGCCATTAAGTGCTTCTGCTATTTTTTGTTTAATGTCTTCCACATCAGCAAAACATTTCCCTTTGAGGACTTTTTACATCCATAGAAACAAGCAAAGAAACAAAAAAGTCACTTGTGTTGAGATTGGGTGAATAGGGAGGGTGGGGCACAGGGGTCACGCAGTTTTTGGTAAAAACAAAAACAAAAACTGCTGAACACTCAGCACGGTGTGGGTAATTACATTGCCATACCGCACATTGTTCATGTCAATTACCCATCATGAAATAAACACACTGAAAGGGTCTCTAAACTCAGCTTCTCACACAAAATGCTGGCTGGTACACTGCCCCAGATGTGTTCCGAGATAGCCATTTAGTGGGGGAAACCTGTATTATAAGGGGCATATTTTTGGGGGCGGGTCCCCCTTTATATACCCTTGATTGTTTCTATAACTGAAAATTAGCATTTTTTTCTTTATCCATATAAATTTATCTTTAATTCATTATTTTAAAAATTATTTTGTAGGGGAAAGCCGGGACGGCTCAGCGGGTTGAGCGCTCGCTTTGAGGCCACGAGGACCGAGGATCGAATCCCGGCTCTGGCCCAGGCAGGACCCACATGCTGAACTGGGGAGTTCCCACAGTTCGGTTCTCTAGCTGTCTCTGTCTCTGTCTCTCTATCTGTCAAAAGTAAAGTAGAAATAAATATGCACTGAAGATAAAATAATTACTTTCTATAAATATAAAAAAAAACAAAACAAAACAAAAAATAATTTTGTATTATTAAATTCATCAGGGTTACATATATGTAATTTGTAAAAATTACATAGGTTCCAAGTGTACAATCCTAAAATAATATTTTTTAAATAATGGTTTACATATAGATGAAGTACTGTAAATCATTATTATTTATAAAAAATTTCTTAAATATAGCTAACATGCAGGGAGAGTAGGGAGGGGGCACCAAATATATGGCAATGGAAGGAGAGCTGATTCTGAGTGGAGAACAAATAATGCAATGTATAGACAATGTAATGTAGAATTGTACACCTGTAAACAATGTAATTATTATCAACCAATGTCACTCCAATAAATTTAACAGAAAAAAAAGTGTGACAAAAATATATATAAGCTAACATGCAATATTACATTAGTTTCAGGTGTACACAAATTATTCAGCATTTATATACCTAAAGAAGTGACCACTGTGATAAGTGCAGCAACCACCTCACATAATATCATGTTATCCGAATATTATTGAATATATTCCCTTTTCTGTATGTTTCATCCCCATGAATTATTTGTTTTATATCTGATCAATTGAACCTCTTATTCTCCTTCACCTTTTCCCACACTTAAAAATATATATTTTAATTACCATTGACATTCAGTATTATTTGATATTAATTTCAGGTGTACACCATAGTAGTGTGACATTAATATAATTTAAGATATGATCTCACTGACTAGTCCAGTACCCATCTGACACTATACACAGTTATTTTTACATGATTGATTATACTCCCTATTCTTTACTTTAAATCGCTATGACTTTTCTATAACTATCAATTTGTACTTTTTTATATCTTCACCCTTTGTATTCTGTCCTCCCTAACTTCTTCACCTCTATCAACCTCATAAAGTTAGTGTCCATGAGAATATTATTGACAATACCTTTTGCTATGCCCTGTATCCCCATGATTACTGTGTAACAACCAATTTGTGCTTAGTACCGTCCCCTTTCTCACTTACCCGCACCCTCTTCCCATCTACCAATAATCCAAATGTTCCCTGTATCTATTAGTTCATTTCTATTTTGTTTGTCTGTTTATTTTGTTCTTTAGATTCCATATGCAAGCAAAATGACTATGTATATCTCTTTCTCTGTTTGACGTACTCCATTCAGCACAAGTCCATTTATGTTGTCACAGATGTCAATAACCTATTCCATTCCATAGTTGGGCACTATTCTTGGTATATATTTACCACCACCTCTTTATCCGTTCATCCATCTACGGACACTCAGGCTGCCTCCGCATCTTGGCCATTGTAAACAATGCTGCAATGAACATACGAAGTCACACATGCCCTCTAAATAGTGTTTTGGATTTTTTTCAGATAAATACTCAGAAGTGGGACTCTTTTCATCTTTCTCTCTCTCTTTTTTTTTTTAAATACAGGTGCTCAATCTTTTTTTCCTGGGCCATATTGAAGGAAGAATTATTTTAAGCCACACATACAATGCGCTGATGCTAACAATAGTCAACAAGCTAAAACAAAACAAAACTACTGCAGAAAGAAAATCCTATAGTGTTTTAAGAAATTTAATGAATTTGGGTTAGGAGGCATTCAAAGCCATACAGGGCTGCATGTGGACCATAAGCTGCAGGTTGAACAAGCTTGTTTTAAAGTATATTTTGTCTGGTATAAGTTTTGCTTCCCTAGCATTTTTGTTTGCATTTTCATAAAATCACTTTTCCCATCCCTTTACTTTTAGTTTGCGCATCTTTCAATCTGAAATGAGTCTCTTGTGGGCAGCGTAGGAAATGGTTTTGATTCAGTTGGTTTCCCCATGCTTTTTGATTTAATTTATTTACATTAAAAATAATTTTGATAAGATGTAGTTATAACCATATTATTACTAATATTTACATTTTTTTTCTTTTCAAATAAGTTCCTCTAACATTCCTTGTAATTCTGGTTTGCTGGTAATAAAGTTCCTTAGTTTTCTCTTGTACGGGAAGCTCATCATCTGTTCTTTGATTATAATAATAGCTTTGCTGGTTAGAATGATGTTGGCTATAAGTCCTTGCTTTCCACCACTTTGCATATTTTCTGCCATTTCTTTCTGGCTTGCAAAATTTTGCTCCAAATCCGCTGATAATCTTCCGGAAGTTTCCCTTCGCTATCTAACTGACTTTCTCTAGCTGCTTTTAAGATTCTCGGTCTTTAACCATTGACATTTTAATTATAATGTGTCTTGAATTGAGCCTTTTTGGGTACAGCTTATTTGGAATTGTCTGCATTTTCCAGCCTTGTATATCTTTTCCTTCTGAGGTTATAAAATTTCCATCCTTATTTCTTGAAATATGTTATCAATTTCTTGCCAGCACACGAGTCTGCGAGAAAGCTGACTCTCCAGCCCTCACCGCAAAGCAAGCTGACATAGTTTCTTTCTGTATATCCGTAATGCAGGGGTGGCAAACCTTTTGGCGATTGAGTGCCAAAATTTATGAAATAAGAGTATACTCGCTCGACTTGTGTGCGAACCCATCGAGTGAGATAAAGGTATCAATTATTTTTATGTCTATAAGAGGCATAGGGTGTTTTTATAACAAAAAAACAATAATTCCGGGTGCTGAAATAATTGCTACGCATGCCAAAGGTTTGCCACCTCCGCCCTAGTGCCTTTCAAGCTTTTGTCTCAGTGCTGGAGCCTGGAGTGAGTAAGTACACGGACGTTGGCATCCTTTCATGTTTATTTACGAAGGATCACCTGGGACTTTAGCTGCCCTCTGTCTTGTCTAGTCACAATCCCCACTGGTTTATACCACCAGAATAATGGAATCTTCTTTCCCCAGCAATGGAACCCTGGGCTTGGGAGCCGGGTGTGGGGTTGGGATCTCTTGCTTCTCTGGAGGTGACCTCTGCAGCTGAGATCTCTCTCCTGGGATCCTTCCTGATTTATAATGGCCAGAATCTTGTGTGGGACCAGCCCGTTCTGCATCTTTGCCCTTCCTATTAGTCATGAGGTGGCTTTTGTATGTCCTTAGTTGTAGGACTTCAGTTTAGTTAGACTTCAGGAAATTGTCAATGATGGGCATTCTGTAGTTTAGTTGTACTTTTGATGTGATCTTGAGAGGAGGCAAGCATTGTGATTACCTACTTTATCGTTTTGACTGGAAATTCTATCATTGTTTTTTTAAAGGACACTCAAATAGACAATTCTAAAAAAGTGAAATCCAAATGAGTTACAAGCCTGTGAACGATTTTCTTATTTTGTTTTACTTGTTTTTTTAATTCTCTAAGAATGAGAGAAAAATATAGTAACAACTAATATAATGAGTTTCCCATTACTGAAATCAGATTGGTGAGAATAAGAAAAAAATAGTGATCCCAGGTTCTGTGAGGTTCAGAAGAACTGAGCGCTTTTGTGCAATATTGGTGACAGAAAAATATAATACAGCACACAGAGTGAATTTTGTTAATTATGTCCATTACCTAAGACAAATCTATTTTTAAAAAGAAATTCTAATCATACAAAGGAAATCTATAAAGGGACCTGCACAAAGGTAATAATTAAAGCATTATTTGTTTTTGTAGATGGTTAAAGGCAATCCACAGACTGGGTAATTAATATATAGTTTATATCAGAAATATTGTAGAAAATTATGTAGATTCTAGAAGCAATAGTTTAACTGTGCAAAATACAACATGTGTGCTACTTTACACACATGACGTATGAAGATGTGAGAAACTAAAGGGGTGGTATATTCAGTATCAGTTATATAAATTAAAATAAATTCACAAAATAACACATTAGTTTACAAGTTATGTATGTATCCACAGACATATTTAAGATACATTAAATGCCTATGAAGAATAGGAATGAAGATCAGGGTGGAAGTATAAAAAATTCACAAAAGGGGTGTGACATAGAAATATGTTGATTGTGTAACCATGCCTTTTGTACCTTACAGAGTGAAAGGAAAAGAGCAGACATTAAACTCATTGTTACTGTAAGGTAAGATACACACCATTATTAATGTGAGAAATGTATTACATTTATTACAAGATATACAGGAAAGTAAGAGGTTTCATTGGTCTTGTAAATTTCAGTCACCACACCACCAGGGATAATTAAAGCAGAGTTTATAATACCTGCAGTTCTAGTCTCCCTAGGATTGCTCTGTCTACTCAGCAGTTGGACTCCTTTGCTCCTGTTCTAATGTTGAGCTCTTATGCTAAGTTTTTGCTTTTGCTGCATCCACTGCTGCTAACTCTCTGGTTGTGTGCCTCAGGTTCAAACACCTAACAATGAATCCACTTCATGTGAACCACCACCCTGCACTGTCTGTGAAGTGTTGGACATTTTGCTCATAATAATAAGGCAAGTAGATACCTTGACATCCACCACCCAACCCCAAGTGGTTAACACTTGGGTAAGTCCTGCTTCTTCTTTTTTTTTTTTTAAGATTTATTTTATTGTTTTTGACAGAGAGAGAGAGAGAGAGAGAGAGAGACAGACAGACAGACAGACAGACAGAGTAAGACAGAGAGAAGGGGGAGGGCCCAGAGCAGTCTCCATAGCTGAACATCATCAGTTTTTGACATGGTTTTGTTTAACCAGGTGGGTGGTGGCCGCACAGGGTGGGAGTTGGGTCAGGGACCTCCCACATGGGAGGCACACCTCCATGAGCCAGGGGCCAAACTAGTGGGTGAGAACCAAACTGGGGGCCTCCTGCATGGGAAGCACACCCCAGTTCAGCATATGGGTCCGCATGAGCCAGGGCCTGGACTTGATCCTTGGTGCCCAGGGCTGCAAAGTGAGCATTCAACCTGCTGAGCCATCTCAGCTTCCCCAAGTTCTGCTTCTTGAACCAATCTTTTGGGACCACTATCATCTCTTCTGGCTAGCTTCAGACTTGGACTCACTGGATTCATCCAAAGATCCATTACCACTTCATAGTTGCTTGCAATGTGACAGCACTTGTGTGATACGTTGTCATTACCTAATGATATGTGGTTAGTGTGGAAAGATGGTGCTGGTAGCGCAGTAAAATATATTTCTGGGAAAGCTGGGATGGCTCAGCAGATTGAGTGCTCACTTTGCTGCTCTAGGGACCGAGGATCAAATTCCTGCCCCAGCCCGTGTGGACACATGCTGAACTGGGGTGTTCTTCCCATGTGGGAGGCCCCCAGTTTAATCCTTGCCCCTCGGTTTAGCCCCTGGTTTGAGGGGGTGTGCCTCCCACGCATGAGGCCCCCAGCCCAGTTCCCAACCTACTTGGCCTCCACCCACCTGTGTGAAATAAAATCATGTCAAAAAATACTGATGATGTACAAGTATGGAGACTGCTCTGGGCCCTCCCCCTTCTCAGTCTCTCTCAGTCTCTGTCAAAAACAATAAAATAAATCTTAAAATAAAATATTTCTGCACATTTAATAATAATTCTTATGGTCAGGCTATTGTTTATGGTAAAGCCAACTTTGAAACCATGAAAGGTAATTCACAGTGAACTGATTAAGAATAAAAAAGATTTCCCAAATCCCTATTTGGATTTTCTTGTGAACTTCTGGGACCTGTCTCTAGGTATGGCTAAGAGCAACACCAGCACTTAGCACCCTTGAGAAACTGTGTAGACTTAATGAACCATGCTCATTTGACATCATTCAGACTGCTTCACATTGTGTTTTGCTGAGAATCCACTCTTTGGATTATTGCAATAAGCAGTAATTTACACTAAATATTAATGTCCCCATGGGGGCTGGCTCAGGAGACTGTACATACATAAACGTTAACTCAGAAGGGTTTGTGTATGGAAGACACTCAGAGTGGCAGAGATCTGTATAGGAAACAATTTCTATACAAAAATACAATTGTGTGAGGATAAATAAACTAAATAAAATATGTCTTCCAGAATACCATTTGTAGGATATTTTACTTTTATCTGAGATGAGGTTTCAGGGACCATATTTTTCTTCCCACCTAAATCAACAACAGTAAATAGTGGGAAACATACAAAGCAATGGCTTTTAAGACAGTGGAGTCAAACAATAAAAGGTTGCAATTATTGAGATATGGAAAACAAATACTGTGAGCCAGCTTAGAGCCTTAGAGTCTCCAGACTCTGGCTTGGGTAGAAGTAATCTAATGAAATGAGGCTACACTGAATTGGGGAGATGAAGCTAAAATTTCAGGAAGTCAACTTGGCAGGAGGTTGTAGGACAGAGTGCAGTTGAAGAGAGATGTTCTGAAAGAAATCTCTGGAAAGCTATGGTGAGTGGGGAGTCTCTGTTGAGGATTCCTCAGAGTACTGATTGGTACCTGTGTAAGGAAATTGCATAGCACTGGAAAAGAGCCATCAGAGAGAATTAGGAAGAACAGTGCCTAGTGCTCACAGGGGTCTGGGAATAGTGATGATTCCTAGCAGGCCAGCTGGAGAATTGTATTAGTCTTGGGGCACGGGACACCAGAAGCAGGGTGGGAACAGGGTGACAGAGTAAGGCACCCAGGCAGCACAACTTAGAGGCACTCATCTTCAAGTTCTACAGCTGCAGGGCTGACACAGGAGAGGAGTGCCGTTTGATGTTTTGCAGCCTTGGTCTACACTTGTAAATACTGACGGACGCCCTGGCAGGCACGTGGAAGCCGGAGCATGAATGTCTCCTTACATTTGCACCGTGACTGCCTCACTTGCCTCACCTGAGTCCCAGACCTACTCAGAGACATGCATAATTTGATATGGAATACATGCAGCTGTGGGCTTTCCTAAAAAGTCATAAAGCAAAGACCCTGAAAAATCAAACTTTTCTAATAATTTAAGAAAGCTCAAGAATATTAATAGAAATACAAAAATTAGTAAATATCCACCTCCCCCCAAAATTCACAATTTCTGGCAATAAAAGATGGCCTGGTGTGTAAAGAATCATGAAAATGTAATTCATATTAAGGAATAAAACCAAATCAGATCTGACACAGATGTTAGAATGCCAGACAAGGGAACTAAAGCAATTATTATAATTATATTCCATATGTTCAAAATTAGAAACATGGAAGATATAAAAGAAAACCAAACCATACTCATAAAGTGGCAACATAAACTATAAAAAAATAAAGCCCAGAGATAAAAAAACAAAACAAAAACAATAAAAACAAGATTTAAGAAATAAAAAGAGCATCAGTGAGCTGAGGAAAATTTCAAGTGGTTTAATGTACGTGTAATTAGAACTCAAGAGGGGAAAGATAGCAGAAAAAAATTAAAAATATAATGGCTGAAATTTTCTAGATTTGATGAAAACTACAAACTCAAGACTCAGTAAGCTAAATGAACTATAAATTCAATAAATATGAGCGAAGAACCATAGCAAGGTAGGCAATAATCAGACTGTTCAAACAGTATGATAAGAGGAAAATCTTTAAAAAGTTACTGGGGGAAAAACAGACATTACGTATAGATGAAATAGAAAAAATATCTAATAACAGGCTTTCTGGTCAGAAATTATGCAAGTGAGAAGACATTAGAGCAATATTTTTTATGTAGTGAAAGAAATAAAAACTACAAAAATACCTGTTACAATAGAGTTTTATACAAGCATGGTATCTATCAAAAAACTAAGGGTAATAAACCTTTTTAGACATATGATGTATGATTAAAAAAATATGATGACAGTGAATGCTATTGTTGAGTTCCATCCAAAAACAAAACAAAAAGAAAAAAAACAACAGGGATCTTTGATACAGGAAGCAGTGCATTGAACCTTAGTAAACAGTGTGTGACATGCTTCAACTTGTTCAGCGCAGTCAGTCAGTTGTGAGCTATGGTTGAGAGAAGGGTGTGTTTTAAAGTGTGCTATAAATCATGGATCATGGACAATACATTAACATAAATTTTAAGCAAATGGAAACATTATGGCATGTCCTCATTTACCTTATTTACTGGATCTGGCACTGCACAACTTTTAACCTTTCCACAAAGTCAAATGACCACTAAAGGTAATTTTTTTGTGTCAGTTCAAGACTTTGAGGCAGCCACAACAGGGCAACTGAAAATATTCATAAAAGAGAACTTCCAGAACAGCCTTGTAAAGTGGCAAGAGGGACAAAATAAGTGTGTTTGAAGCAAGCAGGAGTATTTGTGAGGGGGATTAATGACAATATATCTTTTAATGTAATACATTTTTTAAATTTAAACATTCACCACATTTTTTTGATCGCACCGTGTACAAAAGCTGAAAGAATTCATTATCATTAGAACTGCACTACAAGAAATGTTGAAAAAAGTTATTTTTATGGCAAATAAGCACATGGACAAATGTTCAGCAGTATTAGTCATTAGGGAAATGCAAATAAAAACCTCAGTAGATGCCACTACAAACCTGTTTGAATTGGTAAAAATAAAATCTCTGATTATATCAAATGTTATCAAGCATGTAGAACAGCTGAAGCACTCATATAGTCCTGGTGGGAATACAAAATGTTATAACAACTTGGAAAAAGTTTGAAAGTTTCTAAAAAGTAAAATATGTAATTATTTTATGATCCAACCATTTCACTCCTAGGTACTTACCCAAGAGGAAAGAAAGGAGAATATATTCATACAAAGACTTTTACAGAGATGTTCGTAGCACCTCTAATTTTAATAGTTTCTAATGAAAAATAACCCAAATATATATCAACAAGAGAATGTATAGAATGTGGCATATGCATACAAATAACGTATTTAGCAATAAAAATAAATGAACTATGGTTATACGGAACCACATGGGTAAATCTCAGTATAATCATGCTGAGTCAAAGAAGCCAGGCAATATATAAATACTGAATACAAAATGTACAGTTACATCTGTAGATCACTGTAAGAAATGAAAACTTTGGGGAAGCCGGCATGGGTCAGTGGGCTAAGTGCTCACTTTGCAGCGCCGGGGACCGGAGATCAAATCCTGGCCCCAGCCTGTGCGGAACCATATGCTGAACTGGGAGCTCCCCCAGTTCAGTTCTCTCTCTGTCTCTGTATCTCTCTCTCTCTCTCTCTATCAAAAATAAATAAATAAATAAATAAGAAATGAAAACTTTATATAATGCCAGAAGGGAATCTGCAATTGATTAAGGAAAGGTGAGCTGAGAAGAGGAAGCGGGAGTAGAGTCCTGAGGAAACCTTAAAGGATTATAGGTATGTTCACTATCTTGAGTGTGGTAACACTTTCACACGTGTGCATATATAGAAAACCTTATAATCTTGTACACGTTTCATGTGTGTGGTGTATTTTGTTAGTTATATTCCAAGAAATATGTTAAAAATACTGTTTATAATCATGAAAATCTAGGAGATTGGTTACATGTATAATAGCATGATATTTTTTCATAAACTGGAACATTGTATGATCATTAAGAACAATATTTTAGAATTAAATCTATTGATCTTAAATATGTTCATAATATTAAGTTTAAAAGAAATTGACTAATACAATCCTGTTTGGCAGCAAAATAATATGTACATATACATTGAAATACCTTTAGATATTGAAAATCAAAATATTTATTTTTGA
>PVKE010041370.1:0-14195 GCA_004027555.1 Craseonycteris thonglongyai | reverse complement strand
AAGAGAAGAGAAGAGAAGAGAAGAGAAGAGAAGAGAAGAGAAGAGAAGAGAAGAGAAGAGAAGAGAAGAGAAGAGAAGAGAAGAGAAGAGAAGAGAAGAGAAGAGAAGAGAAGGGGAAGGGCCCAGAACAGTCTCCATAGTTGCACATCATTGGTTTTTCCACATAGTTTGATTCCACAGGTGGGAGCAAGCTGCACTGGGCAGGAACTGGGCCAGGGTCTCATCTCAGTGAGAACTGAATTGGGGGCACTCCCCAGTTCAGCATATGGGTTCACACGGGCCGGGGTTGGGATTCGATCCTTGGTCCCTGGGGCTGCAAAGTGAGCGCCTAACTCACTGAGCCATCCGGCTTCCCTGGAAGTTTTAAGTTAAGTGAGATAAGTCAAACAGAGAAAGACAAATACCATATGATCTCACTGATATGTGGAATCTAAAGAACAAAATAAACAAAACAGAAACCCACTCATAGACAAAGAGAACAAATTGATGGCTGCTGAATGTGAGAGGGGTTGGGGTGCTGGGTGAAAAATGTGAAGGGATTAAGAAGTACAATTTAGTAGTTACAAAATAGTCATGGAGATGTAAAGTACAGCATAGGGAATACAGTCAATTATATTGTAATAACTATGTATGGTGTCACATGGGTACTAGACTAATGAGGGGATAAAAAAAATTGTTGGGAAGCCAGGATGACTCAGTGGGTTGAGTGCTCACTTTGCAGCCCTGGGGTCTGAGGATCGAGTCCTGGCCCCGGCCCGTGTGGACCCATGTGCTGGGCTGGGGTATACCCCTGGTTCTGTTCTTGCCAGTTTGGCTCCCAGCTCACAGGGGCATGCCTCCCATAGGGAAGGCTCCCAGCCTGGTTCCCACCCTGTGGAGACCCCACCCACCTGTGTGGAATGAAACCATGTCGAAAACATGATGTACAACTATGGAAACTGCTCTGGGTCCTCCCCCTTCTCTGTCTCTCTTTCTCTGTCTCTCTCTGTCAAAACAACAAAATAAATCTTTTAAAAAATTGTTGATTCACATGCAGTTGTAGAAATGATACATAAAGTTCCTGTGTAGCCTCACTCAGACTCACCCAATGGTAACATTTTGCATAACCAGAGTACAAAATCACAACTAGGATATAGACATTGATACAATCCATCCAAAACAAAATCATAAATTGAGTTTTGAGAGTTCTTTATGTATTTTACATACTTGTCTGTTGTCCGATATGTAATTTGAAAATACATTCTCCCAGTCTGTAGCTTGTCTTTTCATCCTCTAACAGGTTCTTTTGCACAAAGATTATTTTGCAGACCATGCTTTTGTTGTCAATTCTAAGAAATATTTACTCATTGAGTCTTCTAATCAATGAACACAGTATGTCTATTTATTTAGATCTTCATTTATTTTATAAACACAGTATGTCTATTTATTTAGATCTTTCATTTATTTTATGTCTTTGTAGCAATTATAAATGATATTGTGCTTTGAAAACACAGTATTATTGATAGGATTCACATGCCATAAATTTAACTTAAAGTGTTTAATTCAGTGTTTTTTAGTCTATTCAGAGAGTTTTACCACCATCACCAATATCTAATTTCAGAATATTTTAGCCCCAAGAAGAAACCACATACCCATTAGCAGCCATTCTCCATTTTTCCTTACCCTCAGCCCCTGTCAACCATTAATAGAATTGCCTATTTCTGGACATTTCTATAAATGGAAGTGAACAATAGATAGACTTTTGTGAGTGATGTCTTTCCCTTAGGGTACTATTTTCAAGTTGTATCCATGTTTTAGTATGTATTAGTACTTCATTCCTTTTTCTTGCCAAATAATATTCCATTGTATGGATAAATGACGTATTGTTTATTCATTTACCAAGTGATAGAAATTTAAGTTGTTAATGCTGCTGTGAACATTCCTGTGCAAGTTTTTATGTAGACATAGGTTTTATTTCTCTTGGGTATATGACTAGGAGAGGAATTTCTAGGTCATGGTAATTATGTTTAACATTTTGAGGAACTGCCAAAATGTTTTGCAAAATGCCTGCACCATTTTACAATCTCATCAACAATATATGAGTATTCTAATTTCTCCACATCTACAACAATACTTGTAATTTTCTGCCTTTTTTTTTTTATCATAACCACTGATGTTGAGCATCTTTTCATGTGTTTATTGGCCATTTGTATCTCTACTTTGGTGAAAAGTTTACTCAGATTCTTTGTCCATGTTTAAAATGGTTTGCCTTTCTAATGTTGAATTGTAAGAGGTTTTTTGTTTGTTTTCTTTTTGTGTGTGTGTGTGTAATACATATTTGGATACTAAACCCTTAACAAATATGCGTATTACAAAATTTTCTCCCATTCTCTGGGTCACTTTCCCCTTTCTTGATGCTATTATTTGTAACACAAAAGTTTTAATTTTGATGAAGTCTAATTTACCTCGTTTTTCTTTTGTCACTTGTGTTTTTCATGCTATATCTAAGAGCTATTGCTTAATTCAAAGTCACAAAGATTTACTGCTTTGTTTCTTCCAAGAGTGGTAATTTTGGTTCTTACATTTAGGTCTATCGTGTATTTTGAGTTAATTTTTGTATATAGTGAAAAAGGGGCCCAGCATCATTCTTTTTTACATGAATACCCAGTTGTCACAGCATCATTTGTTGAAAAGACTATTATTTTGTCTTGGCACACTTGGTTGTTTGCTAATAGATTGTTACAGATTTTTGTATTTTTATTCATGACTGGTTTTGGTCTCTAGTTTTCTTTTTTGTATTGTCTTTGTCTGGTTTTCATCTTAGGGTGATACTGACATAAAATGAATAGGAAAATGTTCCTTTTTTATTTTATAGAAGACAATGTGTTCATTTGGTGTTAATTCTTATTAAATGCATAGTAGAATTTTCCAATGCAATTGTCTGTTTTTGTTTTTGTTTTTTTGGAGGGGGGGGATTTTTAAATTATGAATTCAATGTCCTTAATAGCTATTCAAAAAATCTATTTTGATAATATGTGCTTTGCAAGGATTTGGTTTGTTTTATCTAAGTTGTCAAATTTATTGTGTATAGAGTTAATATTTCCTTACTATCCTTTTGATGTCTGCCAGGTCCCCTGATTCATTTCTGATATTGGTAATTTATGTCCTCTCTATTTCTTTTCAGTCTTGCTAGAGACCAATTCCACAGACCTTTTTAAATAAACAGATTTTTGTTTCATTGACTTTTCTCTATTGTTTTTCTGTTTTCAGTTCATTTCTTTATTACTACCTTCTTCTTTGGGTTTATTTTGCAGTTCTTTTCCTAGGTTCTTAAGGTAAAAGCTTAGCTTATTGATTTAGCTTAGATACTAATTTGAGACCTTTCCTCTTTTCAAATGTATGCATTTAGTGCTATACATTTCCTTCTAGAACTATGTTTGCTGTGTCCCACACATTTAAGCAAATTGCATTTTTATTTTCATTCAGTTCCATGTATGTTTAATTTTCTTTGAAAGTTCATCTTTGACCCATAGATTATTTTAAAATATGTTAATTTCTAATTGTCTGGAGATTTCCCTGATTTCTTTTTATTACTGATTTCTAGTTTGATTCCATTGTGATGAAAGAACATACTATGTGTGAGTTCAATTCTTTTAAAGTTTTTGAGGTATATTTTATGGCCCAGGGTAATGTCTACCTTGGTACGTATATGTTCTATGGGCCCTTGAAACAAATATGTAATTTGCTATTGTTGAATAGAGTGTCATCTAGATCCTGTTAGTTGGTGAACTATTGTTGAAGTCTTCATCTTTGTTGATTATGAGTGATGGTTGTACCTGTTGCTGAGACTGGGGTGTTGAGGTCTTCAACTATAATGTGGAATTGTCAATGTCTCCTTTTATCTCAGGGGTCCCCAGCCCCCAGGCTCACAGATTGGTACTTGGCCTTTTAGGAACAGGACTTCACAGCAGGAGGTGGGTGGTGGATGACCAGCAAGTGAAGATTCACCTGTATTTACAGCCACTCCCCATCACTCTCATTACCACCTGAGCTCTGCCTCCTGTCAGATCAGTAGCAGCATTCGATTTTCATAGGAGTGTGAACCCTATTATGAACTGTGCATGTGAGGGATCTGGGTTGTGCACTCCTTATGAGAATCTAATGCCTGGTAATCTGAGGTGGAGCTGAGGCAGTGATGCCAGTGCTGAGGAACAGCTGCAAATACAGATCAACATTAACAGAGAGGTTTGACAGCACCTCTGTCAAATAATAATTCAATTGCTTGCAGATTCCTATCAAAACCCTATCAGTGAGTGGCAAGTGACAATTAAGCTGCACCTGGTGGCAGACTTTATAGTGGCAGAGTTGATGTACTTCAATTGTACAGCTGCATCTGCTGGCAGGCTTTAAGTCAGAATCCCTCACTTACTTTAGTCTGCACGTGGCCTGCCCATTATTTTATTTTATTTACCACTTTCATCTGTGCCGCTTTCCCACACTGCACAGTTGTCTAAGTCACAGTTTTGGTAAGTTCACAAGCTAACCCTAGCTAAAAATGAGTGAAAAACAAACGTCACTGGAGAACTTCTTTGAAAAGGCGGAAAGACCCAATGATGAGATAGCAGAAGACTAAGACTGCCAACAAAAAGAAAATTGCATTTAAAAGAAAATACCAAGAGTCCTTCTTAGGGGAAGCTGGGATGGCTCAGCTGATTAAGTGCTCGCTTTGCAGCCCTGGGGTCTGAGGATTGAATCCCGGCCCTGGCCCGTGCGGACCCATATGCTGAACTGGGGTGTGGCCCGCAGTTCAGTTCTTGCCAGGCCAAGCTTCCCATGTGGGAAGTCCCCGGTTCAGCCCCCAGCTTCAGGGGGGCATGCCTGGTTCCCACACTGCGTGGCCCCCACCCACCTGTGTGGAATGAGACTGTGTGGAAAACTGATGACGTGTAACTATGGATACTGTTCTGGGCTCTCTACTCTCTCTGTTTCTTTCTCTGTCAAAAAAATAAATCTTAAAAAAATATTTTTTTAAAAAGAGTCATACTGAAAGTATGGGTTAATTGCAACAGATGATTCACATTCTCCACATGGAGACCAAGCAACCTGCATTAAAAGACAAGCCTTTGGAGTTTTTCACAAGAAAGAAAAAAATGTGAACACAAAGAACAGAAGCAATTATTGAAGGCTACCACTTCATCAATTGTGTCGGCACTGAGAGCATCATTCTTAGGGGCTAAATGCTTTGCTAAAGCTAGCCTTTACTATTGGTGAAGAGTTGATCCAGCCTGCTGCTAAGGACACTTGTAGTGAACTTTTAGGAGAGGCTGCTGCAGGTCAAAAGGTGGCATGTGTTCCCCTTTTGGCTAGCACCATAACTAGACAAACTGATGAAATAGAGGATATCGAGGCACAATTGTTCGAGAGGATTAATGAGTCACTGTGGTATGCAACCCAGATTGATAAGCCTACCGTATCTATGTTGACAACAAGGCACCAATGCTTATTTGTGTGTGATGTATTTTTAGGAGGATGTGCATGAGGATATATTATTTGCACTTTTGTTGCCAACCAACACCACAGCTGCAGAACTATTTGAGTCTTTGAATGATGACATATCAGGAAAACTGAATTGGTTATTTTGTGTCGGTATATGCATGGATGGAGCAGCTGCCATGACTGAGCGGCTTTCTGGTTTCATTACTCAGGTCAAAGAGGTTGCTTCTGAATGTGAGTCTCCTCACTGTATCTATCATCCATAGCGAAGTGCTGGCTAGCAGAAAAATGTCACCTGACCTTAACAATGTTTTGCAGGATGTGATTAGAATTAAGTACATGCCCTTAAGTCTGTTCATGCAGCTCTGTGAGGAGATGGGCACGAAGCACACACATCTTCTCTTATACACTGAAGTGAGATGGCTTTCTAGAGGTAGTTCACTGGCCAGAGTTTTTGAGTTACAAGAGCTGCTTCAGAAATTTCTTTTAATAAAACAGTCACCACTGGCAGCACATTTCAGTGACACAGAATGGGTCACAAAACTTGCTTACTTGTGTGACATATTCAACCTGCTCCACAAACTCAATCTGTCACTTTAGGGGAGAAAGACAACTGTGTTCAAGTCGGCAGATAAAGTGGCTGCATTCAAAGCCAAACTGGAACTGTGGGAGCAATGAGAGAACATTGGGATTTTTAACATGTTTCAAACATTAAGAAAGATTTTGAAAGAGACTGAGTCAGGGCCTTCTTTCTCCCAGCTGGTGCATGATCACCTATCTCAGCTTTCAAGAGTTTGAGCATTAGTTCCCAACCACAAAAGACCCCCAAGCTGGGAAGGAATGGATCATGACCCATTTGTGAACAAGCAAGGTGAATAGAGTTTGTCCATGCTAGAAGAGGATCAAGTGCTTGAAAGCGCAAATGACGGTGGCTTTAAAAGTATGTTTGAGACAACTTCAAATCTCTCTGTGTTCTGGATTAAGAGATTGCCACAAAAGCACTGAAAAGCCTGCTTCTATTTCCAACATCCTATCTTTGTGAAGCAAGGTTTTCTGCAGTGACAGCAGCCAAAATGAGATTACGGAGCAAACAAGACATAAGCAACATACTTCATGTGTCAGTGTCTCCCATCAGCCCCAGATAAGACCGTCTAGCTAGAAAAACAAGCTCAGGGCTCCTACTCGTTCTGCATTATGATGAGTTGTAGAATTATTTTATTATAGAATACAATGTAATAATAGGAATAAAGTGCACAATAAATGTAATGTATTTTAATCATTCAGAAACCATCCCCCACCTTGCTTTGTGGGAAAATGGTCTTCCCTGAAACATGTCCCTGGTGCCCAAAAGATTGAGGACCACTGTTATAGTTCCTTCAGTTTTTGCTTCATGAGTTCTGAGCCTCTTGTTTGGTGCAAACATAATTAGGATCATTATGCCTTACTAGTGAATTGATTCTTTTATCATTATGTAAAGTCTGTCTGTCTTCAATAATTTGCTTTGCTTTGATGTCTTTTTCTGATATTGATATTAATATAACCACTACTACTTTTTTAAATTAATTTTTGCATGGCATATCTTTTCCCATCCTTTTACTTTCAACCTATCTATGCTATTGTGTTTGAAGTATCTTACAGATAGACTATAGTTGGAGAATTTAAAAAAATCTACTCTGCCAATCTGCATCCTTTAATTGATGCATTTATACCACATAAATGTAATGTAATTGTTGATATGTTCCAGTTCAAGTGTGCTATTTTATTGTTTTCTGTTTGCTTCCTCTGGTTTTTGTTTCTCGGTTTCTCTTTCCTTACATTCCTGTGGGTAACTTAGACATATTTTAGGATTCGATTTTGATTTATTTAGTGTTTGTATAGTTTTCTTAGTGGTTACTCTAAAAACCAGCTAGTATGATTCTAATAATAGCATACATAAGTAATTTATCACTGTCTTCAGTCTACTTTTTATCATTTTGAGCAAACTATAGAAATATTACTTTCATTTAGACCTCTTTACCCTCCCTACCTTTTAAATATAATTGGCTTAATCATTCTTCTATACACATTAAGTATCAGAGGAGATGGTGTTATAATTTTTGCATCATCCATTAAATATAATTTAAGAAAATCATGAAGAGAAAAAAATTATTATTTTACCAATTCTGAATCTCTTCTTTCTTTACTGAAGTTTCAAATCTTTTTCTGTTTTTTTTCCTTCCTGCAGAGAACTTTCAGCCACTTTTTTTAAATGGTAGGATTATTAGCAACAATGTCTCTTAGTTTTCCGTCATCTGACAATGTCTTGATTTCCCCTTTATTCTTGAATGATGTTTTTTGCCAGATATATAATTTTGAGTTGACAGCTCTTTCTTTCAGCACTTGAGAAATGTTATGCCACTTCCTTTTGCAGGAGCATTTCCATGGTTCCTAAAAAGAAATCCCTGTCATTTGAAATGAGTTTTCTATCAGTAATGTGTCATTATTATCTGATTATTCTCAAGATTTTTCTTTTTGCCTTTTAATTTTTAATGTTTAATTATGAAATGTCTTATGGATTTTTTTTTTCCTGTTTGGGATTATCTTGGACTCTTGAGTCTCTAGGGTTAAGATTTTGCCAAATTTTGAAAAATTTCAGGCATTATTTCTTTGCCTAATTTTTCATTCTCACTCTTTCTTCTTCTGGGCCTCCAATGATACATATTTTTTATCTTCTGTTGTCCCACAGGTCCCAGAAAGCCTGCACTTTGCCTTCTTCTTTCTCCTCCTTTTCCATCTTTTTTAGTTTCTTTTTCCCTGTGTTGCTTAGATTGTCTGAATTCTATTTATATGCCCTCAAGTTCATTAATCCTATCTTCTGTCATCTCTACTATAATAATTAACCCTTCAGTGAGTTACTTTATTTTTGTTACTATATTTTTTAGTTCTATAAATTCTATTTGGTTCTTTTTTTATAACTTCCATTTCTTTGCTGAGATTTTGTATTTTGTTACTTTGTTTCAACAATATTTGTAATTGCTTGCTGAGCTGACACTACACTGGTGAGGGAAGGGGGCATGCTTAGACTTTTGACACCTCTGGGTAGAGGAATTAGAATGTGGCCATCTGCTTACATGGGACAGTTGAAGGATGAGTTAGAATATCATCTTCCTACTTTGCCTGGCTGAAACCACAGGATGGGGATGGCTTTTCTATTGGTATTGGTGGGGATCTCCAGGAAGGTTTTATTTCATTTGGGCCACTTTTTCCACAGTGCTCTGACTAGTGGGAAAAACTTTTTATTGAACCTTTTGTTTTTCTTTTTTCTTTTTTTTTTTTTTATTGTCCCTGTTGCTGGTTTCAGGTTGGAGGCTTCTGCAGTGTCCTGCCTAGGATATATAGGAGTCAATAAATAAGCCCAAGGAACTCACTACTGTGTTATTCCTAAAGTATCTTAAGTCTCTATGTGGAGCACTTTTTCCTTTTACCTTCTAGAGTCTTCCTATGTTTATTTGTTGTATTATGTTCATGTCTTATTTGTTTCTGCTATTCACTTTTTGAAAGGTTTCTAATTGTGGTGTTAGGTTTGGTGTATAAGCAATTGCAATTTCAGACATTGAATTTTAAATCATAACTAGGCTCAAACACATCTTAATCAAAACAGGAACCATTACAATCAACACATTTTTGCCAATGAGAAACAAATTTATGTATTCCCATAGCATAAAAATCCATGCTTTGGGATTCCAGGAACTCTTGAATAGCATTTTCTGCATTCTGTTGGTTATGGGACCATTTTTCCTGCAAAACGTTGTCACGATGCTTGAAGAAATGGCAGTTAGTTGGCAAGAGGTCAGGTGAATATGGCAGATGAGACAAAACTCATGCTCAATTCGTTCAACTTTTGAAGCGTTGGTTGTGTGATGGGGGGTTTGGTGTTGTCATGGAAAAGAATTGGGCCCTTTCTGTTGATCAATGCTGGCTGCAGGTGTTGCCATTTTCAATGCATCTCATCAATTTGCTGAGCGTACATCTCAGATGAAATGGTTTTGCCGGGATTCAGAAAGCTGTAGTGGATCAGACCGGCAGTAGACCTTGAAACAGTGACCATGACATTTTTTTTTGGGGGGGGGGTGCATGTTTAGCTTTGAGAAGTGCTTTGGAGCTTCTTCTCAGTCCAAACTCTGAACTGGTTGTCACTGCTTGTCGTATAAAATCCGTCTCATGTCACAGTCCAATCAAGAAATGGTTTGTTGTTATTGTATAGAATAAGAGAAGACGACACTTCAAAACAAACATTTTTTTGGATTTTCAGTCAGCTCATGAGGCACTCAGTTATCAAACTTTTACACCTTTCCAGTTTACTTCAAATGCCACTGTAGAATGGTTGGCATTGAGTACTTGGGCAATTTCTCATGTTAATTATAAGAGGATCAGCTTTGATGATTGCTCTTAATTGCTCATTGTCAACTTCTTACGGCTGGCCACTACATTCATCATCAGCTCCTCATCATCAAGGCTCTCATCTCCTTTGCAAAATTTCTTGAACCACCACTGCACTGTACATTCGTTAGCAGTTCCTGGGCCAAATGGGTTGTTGATGTTGTGAGTTGTCTTTGCTGCTTTATGATCCGTTTTGAACTGGAGTAAGAAAATCATTCATATGTGCTTTGTGTCTAACATCATTTCCATAGTCTAAAATAAATATAAAATAAACATCAAGTATAAGTCATTATCAAAAAAGGGAGAACTGCACATTAAAATTACGTATAACATAACCACATTTAAGAATGCATTCCAATATCCAACAGCAAATTTCAACCATGTAAAAACTGCAATTCCGTTTGCACCAACCTAATAAAATAACACATAGTGTATAGTTTGTCATCTTAACCATTTGTAAGTGAGCATTCAGTATTGTTAAGTGCATATACACTGTTTGGCAATGTGTAGGTGTTTGTAATTGTAACAGAGGACCTGGGAGGAATGGGACAGCTATTTTCCATCTTGGTCAGAACCAGAAGTGTCTTATATTTTCCTGGCTATTCTTTTATGCTTATATTTCCATATGAAATTTAATATCAACTTGTCTAGCAGCATTAAAATGCTTCTTGGCATCTTTTCTTAGGATTGCATTTGATCTTTATAAACTAAGGGAGAACTGACATCTTTATGATGTCATTTTATTCAAGAGCAAGGAGTATCATTTCATTTGTTCAGGTCTACTTTCAAGTTTTTCTGGAGTGTTTTACCATTTCCTTCATAGAGGTTTTATACATGCTTGTTCATTTCTTATTTCTTTTATTTCTTAATCTTTTTTTGTAAGTAGAATTTTTTAAAGATTTATTTTGTTTTTGACAGAGACAGAGAGAGAAGCAGGAATGCCCAGAGCAGTCTCCATAGTTGTACATCATCAGTTTTCGACATAGTTTCATCCCACACAGGTGGGCACAGGGCTACACAGAACTAGAACTGAGCCTGGGCCCTCTTGCATGGAAATCACACCCCAATTCAGCATTTGGGTCCATGTGGACCAGGGCTAGGACTCCATCCCCAGACCCCAGAGCTGCAAGGCAGGCGCTCAGTCCACTGAGTCATTCCAGTGTCCCCCAGCCCTTTTGTTTTTTTTTTAATTGTGTATGTCCCCTCCCTGGTTGTTTGGGTCATGAAGTAAACCAGTGATGCTCAAATCTGGATCTCCAGCCTGTCAGCTGAGCTCCAGACCCTGATTTGTAACAGTTTTATCCAACTTTCTTACCTAGCTAACCCTCTCACACTTTCAATTTAATGTATGCAAGCATCAATTTCTCTTCTTCTCTGCTCACCTCAACCCTCACACCATTAGTAGTAATACCAAAAACAGTGGAGTTATTTCCAACTCATCTTTTTACACCCACTCACCAACTAACTTCAGATCTGATTCTCTAGCATTTTAAAAGCTGTGATCATGACATCTTCATGTTAGATGGAATCATAGAGTCATCTAGCCTAACCATATTTCTGAGGCCTAATTTCTGTGTTTAGTGTCCCCATTATGTGGTTTCCTGGCTCGTACTTGAACATATATTTCCAGTGACAAGAAACTTACTCCCGTATGTGCCAGTCTATCTTATTTCTGGATATATGTAATCACCTCCTTTCTAAAATTATCACCCTGAACTTGTTCAGCACGCACCTTGAATGCTGAAACCATGACCCTTGCTTAGACTGCTGTTCCAGCTAACAGGGGTTATTTCCCATCTCTACGTGGACTTCCAATGGGGTTCTCCTACAGCACGGTCACAGTTTTGGCCATAGCTCTGCCAGGTTCCAGCACACACAAACTGAAGGCTAAACTACTTTGCTTAATGCCCCAGGCATTTTTTTTTAAGATTTATTTTACTGTTTTGACAGAGAGAGAGGCAGTGACAGAGAGAGACAGAGAGAAGGGGGAGGGCCCAGAGCAGTCTCCATAGTTGTACGTCATTAGCCTCCAACATGGTTTCATTCCACACAGGTGGGCGGGGGGCTGCACAGGGTGGGAACCGGGCTGAGAGCCTCCCACATCTCCCACATGGGAAGCTTGCTGCAGTGAGAACCAAATTGGGAGCCTCCCACATGGGAAGACACCCTAGTTCAGCATATGGGTCCACATAGGCGCCCAGGGCCAGGACTTGATCCTTGGACCCCAGAGCTGCAAGGCGAGCGCTCAACCCATTGAGCCATCCTGGCATCCCCTGGGGCATTTTTTGAGCTGACCCCCAGCCTTCTTCTCCCACATCATTTCCAGCTACTCTGGGTGAGGTGGTGGAGTAGGAGAGAAAAAGAAGAAGGAAATGGAGGAAAAGAAGAGGAGAAGGAGAAGGGTCAAGACTACATTAGCTTTCCAAAGGCCTGTATCAACATTAGTTGTGGATAGTCTTTCTTTCATTCTTTATCAATGGAGGTAAAGAGAAATGGCAACATCGGCATCTTAGCTAGAAGCCTGTAGGTGATCATTACACTGGGGTCAATAAATAAATATAACTTTAATGACCATGAATATGAAGCAAACTCTACAATCTGCCTCCTCCATGAACCCCCCATAGGGCATGTCTGTTTTCTGGAGGCATTGATTGCTTGTAGCCTTGTAATATAATTATTTATAGAAGTTTAATTCCTTTAAGGCAGGAACTATCTTTGATCCATCTCTGTATCTTCTACTCTGTCTTCCCTCCCTATCTGAGTCTCATTCACTCATTAAGGTTGCACTCAGATGCCACTTCTTCTGGAAAGTTTTTGCCAGTCTCCTCAGCAGAATTCATTCTAAAAACTTTCCCTGAAGACTTGAGTATGAAATGCTAGTGAAGCATGCTTTCTTCCCCTTAGGAGCTTGCCATCAGCTCAGGCTTTATGACCCTCAAAACCCTTCTATATGGGTGTCTAACACCATCATCTGACATGTGTAATAGATCAACCTCTCCCACTGAGCTTCAAGCCCAATATTCAGCCCAGAGTAAACTTTTAGGGGGATGATTGGTTCCAAATCAAGTGATATTGAGGTTCAGGTAAAGGAGAGGATATATGGCTCAGAGGTCACTTGTAGTGAAGAAGAGGTCATGCAGAGCAGAAGTCATTACCCAAGTAGCTAGACCTTTGCTTAGGCTCTGAGGTGCTAAGTTTGAGAGCAGTAGAAGGTCCAGATGGCTAAAGGCAAGACAGAGAGGGGATGCCAAATGTGTAGGACTCCAAAGGCCATGCTCTGGAACTTTCTCTATAGGGAGTATGACACCACCCATATTTTTGAGTTGGGAAGATGATCATATTAGTGTTTTGGAAAACACTCTGGCTGCATTATAGAGGATAAATTGGAAAGCAGAGACAGGAGACAGGAATGGTCTCCAGGGAGGAGGCAGTGGCAGAAGTCCAGGGGAAAGATGATGAGGATAAACCAGGGCAGTGGAAGGAGATAGACCTGACAGATGGTTGAGAGGTAGAATCAACAGATGGCTATTACTCTAAAGACAGGCTTGACTGATGTTTCACCCGTACAGAGATGTGGGCTAGAATCTGTGATAGAAATACTGTTATTAACAACTGTGCAAGTTGTTCAACTCACAGACTTGAATGGTATTGTGAGTTGAATTGTGTCCCCCAAATAATAGGTTAAAGTCCTAATCCCCACAACCTATGAATGTGGCAGCACTGGGAAATAGAGTCCTTGCAAATGCAATCAAGTTAAAATAAGTTTGTTAGGGTAGGCCCTAATCTAAGATGGCTGATGTCCTTATAAGAAGAGGGAAAGTTGGCATAAAGACACAGGAGAAGAAGGCGATGTGAAGACAGGCACAGAGTTGGAGTAATGTATCTACATGCCAAGGAATGCCAAGGATTGCCAATAGCGCAAGAAGCTAGGGGAGAGACATGGAACAGAGTATCTTTCAGATGTTCCAGAAGGGACCAACCCTGCTAACACTTGGATTTCAGACTTCTGGTTTCCAAAACTATAATACACTAAATTTCTGTTATTTTAAGCCAGCCAATTCGTGGTAATGTGTTATGGCAGCCACAGAAAACGAACACAAATGATATAAAAGAACAATTGGACAGGCTCTCAGGGACTATTGACGGGGTGATAAGGGGATATTCATGGTGTAAAAATCTTGCAGCAGCTGTATTGGCAGCTTGGGACGAGATCATCTTGTATTTTGAACTCAGCTTGTCCCATTGCTCTTAAAAGGGAGGCTCATTAGAAAAAACAAAATACTGGATGTTGCTCAGAAGTTATC
>PVKE010041369.1:0-14195 GCA_004027555.1 Craseonycteris thonglongyai | reverse complement strand
AAAAAAAAAAAAAAAAAAAAAAAAAAAAAAAAAAAAAAAAAAAAAATTACATTGAGTGTATAATTCTTGTCAAAAATCTTAGTTAACCCATAAAACTCTAACTAAAAGCATATAGATTTAAAATACAAGATACATTATTGGTAACATATAGGACATTAGGGGTAAAATTCAACCCAAATCACTGACTTTGTTTTGCAGTGTGCTTCACCTTTTACTGATTTCATTTTATTAAACTTAATGGGGTGACATTGGTTAGTAAAATTATATAGGTTTCAAGTGAACAATTCTATAATACATCATCTATATATTGCATTGGTCAGTGTGCTTTAGATTTTGTAAACTCCCTTTGTTCTTCAAAGAATATCTGGAGATATATTTTCTTTTTATAATGTGTTTCCTTTTATTGGATATGGGCGAAAGTAAACAATCATCTCTGGTAAAGTTTTGAGGCACAGTATATTTATTGGTTTGAATAAGAAAATGCATTAGGAACCACCAGTATCTAAAACACTGATTTACAACCACCTAGATGCTCCCATAATCTGAATTTATCATAGAGAGAAAGCCTAACAACCTAAATTAGGCATTCTACATGCTTTTCATTCACTGGTGTAATTAGTCCAAATGATGTGAAAATGAATCCAGGGATATCAGCTTTTATCAGTCTGGCCAAGTTCTCTCTGCTTTATTTCCTTCCACTACTTGTTTTTCCGCAGTTAGCAGACTATGCTGTCCATCATTATGACTTGGGATGTGAGTACGAGTTTTTCACTTTCAATAGCCATCCACTTTACAGCAAGCACTTCTGAGTTTATTTTCCAAAAATCTATAATAAAAAACCTTATACTTGGACCAATGGGTTTATGGAATAAATCATATTCAGATGAAATGAATATGCCTTTGCAGTGTTTCTAAACTTATGTTTTGCTAATGCAGTTTCTCCTCTGACTCATGTCAGTTATCTGAATTAGGGACTTGTGATCCATCCTCCTGTAACCAGCTCTCCACATTTCCTATAATATTAGATGTCCCATAATGCTTTGTTTCCTGGTACCATCTCAAGGACACCTCTGCTCCAGTTGGGTTGTAATCACTCTTGTGTAATAATTTTACATTCAGATAAGTTTATACTAATATCTCCATGGTTCTTTCCCAAGAATGCCATTCCTTCTTGCCTTTCTCTATCCAGCTAGACTTCAGGATTATAGCCTACCAAGAACTTTCTTGTTCTCTAAATCTCTGTAGAGAAAAACATGCAACCTAGCACTTAATCATTCTGTTACCTACAAGCTAATTTTATCTCTACAACTGAACTGTAAATTCCCTGAGTGCAGTGCTATGCTCTAACATTTTTTATCCAGCATTAGCATAAACAGTGGTAAGTATATTTGATACCCGTTTAACAATAGTTATTTATGATTATTTGATGTTAAGACTTAGACTTGTGATGGAGAGCTTCTATCAGTTAAAATAAACAAATACACAAATAGAATAAAACCTCACATCTGTTATACAGCATTTCTAGATTTCTCTCTAGGCTCCTCTGAATTACTTTAACACTTTTGATTTCAATGTCTCGGACCAGAATATACTCAGAAGGAAATCAGAGTCATAAATATTTATTGGAATGACTTCGGGCAAATGAATAAAGAAATACTAACTCAGGGGATGAGCTGGAAGTGAAGGTTCAGAGTTCATGTTTTTAAATATTGGCCAATCTATCTTTGATCCAACTCTGCCAACTAGTTAATCACTCGATCCTTGTTGTTTGCCCATTATAACCTCTGCATTTCTGTTCTTTAGCACTTTTCCCATTATAGTAAGTATCTTGGATTATATTTCTCTCTTTCTGAGTCTGTGGGCCCATTATGATGCCTAGCAACTGTCTTCTCTTCATCATAGTATTATCCATGCTAACCATGATGCCTAGCATTTAGTATGTATTTAATATATGTGTTGAAAGAATGAATGAATGGATGAGAGATGAAATTACTTACTTGGTCATAATGGAAGATCTACCTTCTTATTAAAACAAGTGACCCATCTTTGTTGGATTGTCTGATATACTAAAATGTTAAGGAAACAGAAAGGACATACTAGAAATTGAACCTAATCAAAGCTCTCTCCCTGTAACAACACAACACATAATTGAAACCCATGACTTTAGAGCATGGATTTGATTAGCTGCCTTAATCATTTCAGGGTGGCATTTAATATCTTCTTTAAATAAAAGATGTCTTTATGAATAAAAGTCAATAGTCATTTAACTTTCTCTGTTCCTCAATTTTCTAATCTCTAAAATGACTATAATAATTGTTTATTTGTCCCTGTTTTATAGTTGGAGTAAAATTTAGATTTCTGTCATATGATTCCACAGCCCTTCCACACCTTTCTGAGAATACTGACATAAGGTAAAGAGGGAAGTCAAGGAAAAAAACAATTATAGTGACCTAGTTGGGGGACAGCAGTGGGACAATAAGGGAAAGCCTGTGAGAAATTTATGCCAGGGAGTGGGGAATGGTAATCTATAGAAATTAGTGCAGATCTTAAAGGGGAGAAAAGCATCAAAATGATTAATGTTAGGATGCAAACTCCACACTATAAAAGGATTTTAAAATTTGAGGGTTTTTTTTTCACATGTCACATATATGCTTATACAATAGACGCATTCAAAACATTTTTGAGTCTTATAGTCACATGGGCGTTTTTTATCTAAGTGTCTCCTATACTGAGGGTTTTATGGACTTTGCTATTTTTTTTATTTTTTAGCTTGTCACCCAGCCCTTTGTTTCCTTTCTCTGGACATGCAGAAGGATTCTAAAATCTATTCCTGCCAAACAGTTCTCTTTCATGGGAATTTGGTTTAAACCAGCTCTGTTGCTATGGCATCTAGTTTTCAGTTAATGAAAAAATACAGAATACAGAATTGAAATAATACTGAATTTGCAGTATCTATGTATCCACTCACTCCATATAAGTTTCTTCACGTTGATTGTATGTGCAAATGGTCAAAATTTTCCCAGTGCTATAAAAATGTACCTAACCTATTTAGAATTCACATACTAGTGATTATATCATGTGTGTGCATGCACGCACGCACGTGGTTTTGTGTGTGTGTGTGTGTGTGGTAAGAGAGATTACATGATGTAATAGTACTTGGAGGAATAAAACACTTGAGAATGAATCCCAGTGTCACCAGCTAAAATCTTTTTAACCTTGAACAAGTCACTTATTTTCTGTACCTGCTTTTCTATCTGCAGTGGATATCAATAATAATAGTTATTTTGGAGGATGTTATTAAAATTAGAACAATATGTTTTAATTGCCTAGAACTGTGCCTAGCACCAAGTAGGTTTGCATAGGTCTACTAGTGTTTTCAAATGTGGAGTTGATACTATATATACATTATTGGCTGAATTATGTTCCCCTCACCAAATCTGTATGTTGAAGCCCTAAACCCCAGCTCCTCAGAATGTGACTATTTGGAGATAGGGCCTGTAAAGGGTGATTAAGTTTTAATGAAGCCCTTCAGGTGGGTTCTAATTTAATCTGAGTGGTATCTTTCCAAGAAAAGGAGATAACGACCCACAGAAATCAGAGGCTCTAAAATGGAGGAAAGACCATGTAAAGACACAAGGAGAAGACAGCCAGGTAGAGAAGCCTCAAAAATCTGCTAATAACTTGACCTTGAATTTCCAGCCTCCAGAACTGTGAGAAATAATTTCCATTGCTTAAATCGTCCAGTATATAGTACTTTGTTGGGAAGCCCTAGCACACTAACAGTATCTGTTGGTCTACCTACCTACCTACCTATCTACCCACCCACCTACCTACTTACCTACTTTCTGAGCTAGTGAGCTAGTTAGCTAGCTAACCTACATAAAACAGGTCAACAAATGGTCATAATAAGATAGACATGATAATAACATGCTGGGTTTCCCTGAGTCTTTTTCTTCTCATTCACTGCCTAAAGTACACAGTTTTTTAGTTTCTATTTACTTTGTATTGACTAAGAACTTACATTATATAAAATACATAGATCTTAAATACATATCCCAATGAATGTATACATATGTACACATCTATGCATCCATCACCCAGATCAACACTTAGAACAGTTTCTGTTCCCTACAAATCCCCCTCTTACCTCTTCAAGTTAACCACCAGTGTTTCTCATCAAAGTAACCACTTGTAACTTATAATATTGTATATGTTTTGAACATTACATCAATGGAATCACACATTACTCTTTTGATTCTGGTTCTCCCACATAACAACATCATGTGTGTGAATTCCATTCGTGTTGCTGTGTGTTAGATAGATCATTTGTTGTTTTTCATTTCTGGGTAGAATTCCACTGTAGAAATATATTTCAATTCATTTATTTTAGTGTTGAGAATTAGGGTAGTTTCTACTTTTTCATAATTATGAATTAAGTTGCTACGAACATTCTTATAACTATTTTTGGTGCACATAAACATTCATTTCTTTTGAGAAAGAAGTATATAGCAATTCTGTAAAATGTCTTCATTTTTATATTATATGGTCACACTGTCATAGTCATACTATAAAGTCAATATTTTTCTATCTTCTACATATTGCCCTTTATCCACTAGAAATTTCTAATATTTCTGAACCAGGAATTATTTTGCTCCATAGGGAATATTTGACAATATCTGGAGATACTTTTGGCTGCCACAACTGAGGAAGATGCCACTGGCATCTAGTGGGTAAAGGCCAGGATTTCTGTAATATCCTACAATGCACAGGACAGGCCCCAACAGCAAAGAAATGTCCTGCCCCAATGTCAGTAGTGATGTTGCTGAGAAACCCTGTATGTAGATCAATTTTACTATGCTATTTATACCTTCTAGGTATCAACACCAGCTTTTATTGCTTGATCAACCCCTCTATTTCTTCCAGTGAATATTTTGAGGGGTAATCCTAAAGGGAAATAGTGACAGAAGTATCTTCCATCTGTTCTATTTTCTGTATTAACTCTCAACATCTATATGGCCTGACTCAAATGAAATCAGGCATCAGAGCTTGACTTTGTCAGTAAATATTTCTAGAAAAGGGAAATAGCATGTCTCAACTTTAACCTTGTGATATTACACTCTGTGCAAGAAAAATATATATATATACATGAATATGCAAATGCCACCCTTTGCCTCTATTCAGAATCAGCTAGGACTCCATGCCATAGATACCTGTTGTATTTCAAAATTTGTACAGAATATTCTCAAAATCACTCCTGTCATTTTCCCCATCTCTGAAACTGTGATCTGTCCATTTTCATGACCCCATGTCAATTCATTGCTTTCTCAGGCAACCTCTTCGAACTTTCAAAGTAACTGAAGCTATATTATATTCACTTTTGTTATCAGAAATACTTTTTAAAAATGAACATGTTATTTCTGTTTCTATGAACCTCAGCTTTCTCTCTCCCATATTCCTGTCAATCCTTGGTTCTGAAAACTGAGCTCAAAGGCCATACCTTAATTTATACTTTTTGCTGATTTTATATCATTCATCTAGCTATAGGTCCAACAGAGGTGATTACTTTATCTCCCCAAATTGGCATAGAGTTTACACCTAATATGATTGCCTTCATTTATTACAGTGACATTGAAATGTAGAAATGGTGTTTCTTGGCTCCAGGCTTTAAACATGATACACAATATTTTTGGCTGACAGCTAAGTAGTGACTACCACTAAAAAATCATAATTTTTCTCTCTTCCCTTTCAAAAATTGAAAAAACACATAAAATGAGTACTAAATATGAATATAACTACATAATCAGCTCTTCAATTTAAAAATTATTACATATAATTCTGTCTGTGCAATCTTTAACATGTTAACAAATTTTTGTTTGGGAGTTCTTATGTAACTTAAATGTCAATATGTTTTAGCTCTATAGTGCCTTAATTTTGAAACTCATGGTCATTGATATTCAGTGCCTAGTGTCTGTGGTGCCCAAAGTCTTACTACATGTTTGGAAGAGCCTCATGAAAAGAAAGACTACTGTTTTAAAATTGCAATAATGACCTTATTGGCAACCAGTGACATGAAAGGAGAGAATAACTTCTCAAACTGATTCTCAATGAAAGGGATATTTTACACGATTCTAGAATCATGTAAAAACTATGGGGGAAAATTGATTCTACACTTGAGTTCTTGGAAACTTTTTAATTAAGCTATTAACCACTATTATAGAGAAATGACTACTTTGGCCTATTTTTTAAAACACAGGGCCCAGCAGAAGTACTACCCCAGCAGAAGTAATGCCCCCCCCTTTTTTTAAATATATATTTTTTTTGAGAGAGAGAGAGAGAGATACAGAGACAGAGAGAGAACTGAACTGGGAGAGCTCCCAGTTCAGCATATGGTTCTGCACGGGCCGGGGCCGGGATTCAATCGCCGGTCCCCAGCGCTGCAAAGTGAGTGCTCAACCCACTGAGCCATCCCAGCTTCCCCAATGCCTCTTTTTTTATGAGCTGGTAACCTATACCAAATCTTTTATTACAAAAATCATAAACATGTAATTCTGTAACATAACAATATCACACTTAAGTATACTATACCACATTTTAGGTGAAATGTTCAAATTGCTGTCCATCTCATGCAAGACATAGTAAGCCTTATGACCTTATGGTGTTACTTCTGCCAGATTATTTATATGTGGCATCATTTCTGGGCTAAGGGATGTCCAGCTAGCTGGCAAAACATTGTTTCTGGGTGTGTCTGTGAGGGTGTCTGTGGGGGAGGTTAGCATTAAACCAGTAGACTGAGTAAAGATCTGCTCTCACTGATGTGGCTGGGTATCATCCAATACATTAAGGACCTACTAGCACAAGGGCAAGGAAGGGTTATTTTGCTCTCTGCTTGAGCTGAGACATCCATCTTCTCCTGCCCTCAGACATCAGTGCCTCTGGTTCTCAGGTTTTTATTCTCAGATAAGAATTTACACTAACAAATTCTAATGCTCAGCTCTCCAGATTTGGGTCTATAGCCTTGTTCCCCCAGTTCTTTGGGCCTTTGGACCTGTACTGAATTATTAATACACCATCACCTTTCTTATTTGTCCAGCTTGCAAGCAGCACATCTTAGCACTTCTAGGCCTCTAACACCATATAATGAAATCTTATAATGAATCACCTCATATATAGATACATATAGATGATAGATACAAATAGATATAGATTAAATATAGATATATGTATATATCCTACTGGTTCTGTTTCTGGAAATCCCTGACTAGCGCAATGGTGCAACAAATTAATTAAATATTGTATGCCGTTTCACCCCCTCCCACTATGCCCTACTTTAACCATTTGGATTAGCATATTAAAAGTTTTAAGAAACTCAGTTTAATCTGTATAACTAATTATTTATTATGGTAGGGAAAACAACATAAGATTTGCCCTCCTAACAAAATTTTAAGTGCACAATAATACATTGTTAACTAAAGGCACAGTGTTGTACAGCAGATCTCTAGAACTTAATCTGTCTTACATACAAGGAATAGGCAAGAAATTTATAAAGTAAAGTGGGAGAGGGACAAAAAAACACACTTGTTATTTTTCCTTTTAAATATATTCATCCTTAACCCTAAGATATTTTTCAGATCTTTCAATAATTTTTTGCCTTCTCATAGCAGCTTTCACATCTTTGTCCCCTGTAACTTTCTTCCCCCAAAGCTGTTTTTTTCATATTGAGAAACAAATAATAATCAGATGGAGCTGAATAATATTCCATTATGCATAAATTTGCTTTATCAGTTCATTCAGCAGTGGACACCTAGGTTGTTTGTATATCTTGAGTATTATGAATAACACTTTAATGAACATAGGCATGCAGATATAGCTTCCAGATCCTGATTTCAATTCTTGTGGATATAGACTTGAAACTAAAGTTCATATGGAACCAAAAGATTCCAAATAGCCAAAGCAATCTTTAAAAAGAACAAAAAACCATCACACTTTATAACTTTAAAATATATTACAAAGCTACATTAATTTAAACAATATGGCACCGGCATAGCAACAGATATACTGACCAGTGGAACAAAATAGGAAGTCCAAAGATAAACCATGCACAATTGGCCATTTGATCTTTGACAGGAATGCCAAGAATACACAATGGGAAAAGGATAGTTTCCTCAACAAATGTGTTAGGAAATTTGGATATCCACCTGCAAATGAAGGAAGTTGAACCCCTATCTTACACAATAAACACAAATTAACTCAAAAACAATTAAAGACTTAAATGCAAACCCTGAAACGGTAAAAGACTTACTAGAAAACAAAGCAAAAAACCTTCATGACATGGGTCTTGACAATGATTTCTCAGATATGACGCCAAAAGCACAACCTACAAAAGCAAAAGTAGACAAAGGAGACTACATCTAATTAACAAGTTTCTACACAGCAAAGGAAACAATCAATAATAGAGTGGAAAAGAAACTTATGGCACGGGAATAAATATTTGCAAAACATATATCTGACAAGGTTAATATCCAAATATATTAGAAACTCATACAACTCAATAGCAAAAATAAGTAAATATCCTGGTTTAAAAATTAACAAAAGAATTGAATAGACTTTTCCCTAAATAACACATACAAATGGCTGACGAGAATATGAAAACATCAGTAATCATTAAGAAAATTAAAACCAAAATCACAATGAGATATCATCTCACACCTATTAAAATGGTTATTAACAAAAAAAACAATGACTAACAATTATTGGTGAGGATGTGGAGAAATTATAACCCTTGTATGCTGTTTTTAGGTATGTAAAATTGTATAGCCCTATGGAAAATAGCATGGAGGTTCCTCAAAAACTTAAATATGCATTATTTCTTATGTATATAGGAATGTAGGATATGTTTTGCAACTAAAATCTGCTAATAACTTTGTGAACTAAATGTATGGCATTCACTTTGGAAAATAACAATGTGAAATCAATGTATCCTGCAATATTTCTTACTCCAGTGTGATTTTAAAAGTAATATTTAAAATCCTGTTTCTTTTTTGTTTGTTTGTTTGTTTGCTTTTCTGATACAGTAAGACTTTAATGGTTCATAGTACCATAAACAATTCTCTAGTAAATCTTCCTCTTGAATCTGTGGTTTTAATTATGTAACTGATGAATCCAAAAGGATTCTTCAACATTAATTTCTCTTTATTATAATTACATTTATATTGCTATCTTAAAGGCAACTCTCATTTCAGTAAAGAGCATTAAATGAATCGAATCCTTAAACAAGAGTCTGAATATGAGTAAAGCAAGTATATTGTGAAATTATAATGGTCATTGGTTTGAATTGTGGTTAATATTTTGGGTAGAGAACATTTTTTTTTTAACTCTAGAGAAAAGATATGAAAGACAAGTTGTCCTTAAACACAGGAGAATCAAAATCAGTTCCATATATACAGTTACTATGTGTGACAGTCTCCTAAATAAAATTTTGAAATAAATCTGGAAAATATTTTTTATTGTTTTTTTTGACAGAGAGAGAGGGAGAGAGAGAGATACAGAGACAGAGAGAGAACTGAACTGGGGGAGCTCCCCAGTTCAGCACATGGGTCCGCACGGGTTCGGAGCCGGGATTCGATCCTTGGTCCCTGGCGCTGCAAAGTGAGCGCTTTACCCACTGAGCCATCTCGGCTTCTCCAAATCTGGAAAATAAAACGATAAAAAATAGAATATCATCTTTAATTATATTCATGCTGATGTCTTTATTTTCTAAGGAAGATACTTTTCCTCCACCTTTACTATCTACAATATTTTGCTATGCAAGTGATACACCTGTTTTATTTTAAGTCAAGGAACACCATTAGTTCATTAGTGTTGGAGCTCTAGCAAATGAGATCTGAAAGGAAACAACTATGCATTCACCCTAACTTGTTCCTGGCTTATGCAAATGAAGAAAGCAGTTAAAGCATTTTACATGTTTTACTTCTCATATGATACCTCTGGATTTAAGCTGACAAGAGACACAATGTGAAACTAATTTTGATAATTTGATGTTAGCTTTTATCTAATTGTTCAGGTTTTCAATGCTGCCTTTTTCTTTTTGTGTGGAGGTCATATGTAAGTTGCACACTTGCACATAAGAACCAGTTAGGGTTTACATCTAGACGTCTGAATAACATCAAGAAATAGAGTAGAAAACCATCTATTAAATGTACCCACAGGTTAATATTTGGTTTAGGCATATGACTATCCCAATATGCTGTGCTAACAAGTGAATATATCTATAACAAAAATAAATTATTATTTAAATATAGAAAATGAAAATGAAAGCTTTTATAAGAAATAGATTTATCAGCATGAAATTTTTACTCATTTATCATGCATTTAATAAGTGTATTCATTTGACTAATTGCATGTTCTCTGTTAAAGTTTTCAACAATAAATCCCTGGGTATAAAATAAATCCACTCTTGTTATTTTAAAGCAAATCAAATAAAATTCTTAGTGATAAATTATATAACTGAACTTTTCTGATGATCTCTTTCCATAGGAATAGAAAATATTATTGCTATGAAAATAAGGTGGCAATGGAAATTCAATGAGAAATAAAGTATATGGGCATTGAATGCAGTAAACTGTTGCATTCATTCTTCAGGGGGTTTCCAAATGTTATTACAATGTTCTTATTTTCAATAAATCACATCACAGATGAAACCTCTTTAAAATGAATAGACTGTTTTAGCCCTGGAAACTATCTATTGGAATTCTTGGCAGGAAAGTGAAACCAGTTATTTATCTGTAGGTGTTTCTAAGCATATATTGTGTAGAGAAAAGGGAGTATCCTTTTTGATTAGAAAAGTTCTGACAATAGAAAAGCAGAATAAATTATTTCCAGTAGCAGTGGAAGACTTGTTTTTATTATGCATGTGTCCCCTAGGTAGTAAGAATGTATTTTAGGAAATTTTAAATATATTTGGATAGAAGTCTGATTTCCATACTTAAATATAAATGGTGCTAAAAATTTAATTGTTTTTTTTTTTTTAATTTTTGCCATGCCAATTGTGTAAAAACATTCAAGCCCACCATTTTAAAATCATTATATCCAAAATCATGTTATGTAGTAATTACTTCTGAGAAGCTTAAGGCCTGTAGATATTTCTCCCACTTTAAAGACATTTAATCCAAGCTATAATTTTACAATCTTTTTTACGTAATATATTTCAGTATCTAAAAACTCACTATTAACAACAAACTTGATATACAACATTCTTCTCAACATACCAAAATAGAAATTTTCAACTTCTTTTAGTGTTAACATTTTAGTGTATAAAAGGCATTCCTAATTTAATGTTTCGATTTCTCCTCAATCCAAGTAAAGTATATATATTCTGGATCTCTGCCTTATTAAAAATCTCATTTTTTTTTACCTACAAGCACAAATCTCTTTTTTTTTTTTTAATTGTAACTTTCTTCTGTAGGAGACTTTGTTTTCTCTTCATGAAGTAATACCAGTTAAAAGTTCTACATCACAGCAGTGTGAGTCAGTAATGCATGGGATCCATCTCAGTGGTCCATGCAAAAGATGACAATCACTTCGACTTGGATGTTAGAGCAGGAGAAAAAAAGAGAAGTGGGCAGATTTTAGATATATTTTGTTGTATGCTGATGGATAGGATATAAAAGGTGAAGAAATTATTTTTTAAATAACTTCAAAAATATAGAATGCAATTAAAAAGTGTTTGTTTTTTTCTGAACAGCACATGATGATCTCTTAGGAAAGTGGTTATTACATAAAAGGAACTCAATAAATACAATTTTATGAATTAATCTATGAAAAGGATCTTAAAGAACTATTATACATGTCTGTTAATCTCTGGACATATTAATTGTACAGCTTTATTTTGTTCTGCAGTGTCAAATTTATTTTTCCAGAGACATACATTTGTTTATCTGTGTCTAGGTCTGTGTTCTGATAATAATTCTAGTAAATGGGACACTTATGAATACCATGGATTTGCTCATTTTTTACAATTCTATTAATTTCTCACTATGGTTAAATATAAATAACATAAAATTTACCATTTTAGCAATTTCTATATGTACAATTCTGTGGCATTAAGTACAGTCACATTATTAAACAACAACTTTACTCATTTTATCAAACAGAATAGTGCTTGGTCTACTGGCCAGGATTTATTGATTTATTTTAATGAACCTCTTTTTACTCATTTTAACAATCGTTTTAGAAAATGCTCTAAATCTATACTTATTGCATGATTAAATCCTTTAGCAAATAATCTTAGGCTTAAAATAGTGTACTAAGGTTGTTTTGTTGTTGTTTTACTTTTCATTTGTATGTTTGCTTTTCTCATTTTCTTTTCTCTTTACGTTTTAGTTTGGGAAGCTTCTGTTGACTGAGTCAATAAACTATGGCTGTGTCAACTCTGCTAATAATCACATCAAAGTTATGCTTCCTTCATTTATATAACAGTGTTTTTTATTTCTAGCGTTTCCTTTTGATTCTTTCCATCTCTGCTTGTGTGACTCATCTCTTCTTGAATGTCATGTACTCTTTCCAGTAGAGCCCTTAACATATTAATTATAGTCACTTTAAATTACCTGTCTGGTATTTGCAGTGTCTGCTTCATATGAGTTTGATTGTCATGCTTGCTTTGTCTCTTCAGACAGTGTTTTATCTGGCCTTTTGTCCTGCCTAGCAATTTTTGCTGAAAGCCACAAGGTTTGTTTTGGGTCATGAGAATTAAGTAAATAATCTTTTAGTGTCAGGATTTATGTTAAATATGGCTGGGAGTTGGACTGTGTTTGATGTTTGCTGTAGCTGTAGGTGCTAGAGACCTCAGTTTCCTCTTAGTGTCCTGTTTTTGTCACCTCAGTGCTCTTTGGTTTTCCCTAACTACTCCTCAGATAGAGTCTGTGTCTTCCAGTTTTTTTAGCTCTAAGGCACTGCTATTGTACTGGAGCCCTATTGGTTTGGTGGTAAAGTGGGAAGGAGGGGAAAGCACTCTATAATCTTAGATTAAATCTGTCTCTTATTGGGCCTGTGACATTCACAACTGTTTCTTAACTATTTTTATTCCGTCTTATTAGGTGAGATAGTAAAGCTGGGAAAATTTCCTTCTTTCATGTGGCATAAGGCTCTTAGGAAGCTTTCTTCCCTGGAGAGTAAGCTTTTGTTATGGGAAACACTCTGGGCTGACTTCACAATCTTTACTCTTCCCTTACCCCCTGCCACAACCACAAAGGGGTCTATAATTACTTGGCTCTTCACTATGAGAACAAGTGGCATGGGTTTCCTGGAGGCAAAACCCTATAAGCAAAGCTTGTCCAACCCATGGCCTGAGGTCCAAATGCAGCCTAGAAAAGCTTTGAATGCCACCCAACACAAATTGGTAAACTTTTAAAAAACATTATGAGATTTTTTTGTGACTTGCTTTTTAGCTCGTCAGCTATCATTAGTGTTAGTGTATTTTATGTGTGTCCTGAGACAATTCTTTTTCTTCCAATGGGGCCCAGGGAAGCCAAGAGGTTAGACACCCCTGCTGCAAACTGTGGAGTCCCCCAGGAATTTCTGACTGTCCTAATATTTCACATTCAGCTGTCAGCAATTCATCAAATTACCATTTGAGTGTGCCATTTAAAATGTATGGTTCCAGAGGCTTCTTTTTCAGGTAAAACGACCTCAGGACTTTCTCATTTCTTCAGATTTCATGGAAGTTTGCTTTGCAACCTCAAATCTCTGATGAGTCCAAAAAAAGTTTGATTTTTCAGTTTGTTCAGCTTTTTCTTGTAAAGATGGGAGTGAGAACTTCCACGCTCTTTACACATTGGAACTCTTGGGTGGCCTCTTAAACTATTAACTAGGACAGCAGGGTGCAGTAAAACTAACAAAAATCGTAAAATAACAGAACCTGGACCATTATTCCACCCATGCAATTCAGAGTAGGGAAGTCTGTAGATTATGCATGTGACCCCCCTCTGTTATGAAACACAAATACATCACCTAACCTTGTAAAGTTTTGGGTGAAAGGGTTCAAAATTATAAAACATGATTTTCATCGAAAAGAAGGGTCTTCAATGTATTGATATTAATGGTCTGACCTTTCAACATTCTTGATCAATTCTTATACCACCTTGACTAATTTCCACAATGACTGAATTTTTTCTCAGTCAGGGGAAACTCTTCAGCCTTCC
>PVKE010041368.1:0-14196 GCA_004027555.1 Craseonycteris thonglongyai | reverse complement strand
TGGTGTTTACCTGGAGAGGAGGGAGGAGGGGGGAGGGAGCGTTGTGGGGGGAGGGGGGAGTGGGCACCAGATATATGGGGTTGGGGGGGACCTGATTCTGGGAGCTGGGCACATAATGCGATGCATGGGTGATGTGATGTGGAGTTGTACTTCTGGAAACTACCTAATTGTTACCAACCAATGTCACCCCATTAAATTTAACAATTATTATATTTTTATAATAAAAAAAAAAATTTCTACTCTGAATTTCCTATTTGTTCATTTATTAGGTGGGGTTATTTATCATTTTCATATAGATTTATAGGAGCTCTATATCTTTTGGGTGATACCTCTTTTGTTACATATATTGCAGTTATACTTCCTGGTTCTCATTTATGTCTTTTTTTTCTCTCTTTTTTAAATTATAACTTTATTTTGAAATAGTTTAAGACACAGAGGAAGTTGCACAATTAACACAGAGTTCCTGTGTATTCTTCACCCAGTTTTCCCCAATACCTTACGTAATCACAGTACATTGTCAAAATCAGGAAACTGACATTGGTGCAAGCCTTTTAAGTAAATTGCGACGCTTATTGTGATTTTACCAGTCTCAGAGTGCACTTGTGGTTGTGTGCATGGTTCTTAGAAATATTATGAGGATGCCGATTTGAGTAATCATCACCGTCTCAGGACACAGAACAGCCCCATCACCACAATGAAAATCCCTGTGTTATTCCATAATAGCCACCCCTTCCCCCCTCCTAACACCATGCAACCACTTGTCTGATGTCCATCATCGTACTTTTGTCACTTAGACAATGTCCTGTAAATGGAATCATACACTGTAACCCTTTGAGATCAGTTTTTTTCACTCAGCATAACACCCTTGAAAGAGACCCAGGTTGCTGAGTGTATCATTAGTTTCTTCCTTTTTTTTTTTTGAGTTGGGTTCCATGGTGTGGCACCCCCACCAGTTGTGACGTAGTCTCATGCTACACAAGCGGATGCAGGGCCACACAGAGCGGGACTGAACTGATGGTTCCCTACTTGGGAGGCAAGAGCCCTCACTGCCATCCCGGTGGTGACCAGCTGTGCCGCAGCTCAGCGCAGGGGTTTGCACAGGCCGGGGCCAGGATTCGATCCCCAGACCTCGTGGTTGCAAGGCAAGCACTCAATCTGTTGCGCTATCCTGGCATCCCCAGAATTTTTAATTTTAGCCATTCTAATAGGTGTGTAGTAATATCTTTTCGGTGCTTTATTTTGGATTTCTCTCACGGCTAATGATGTTCCCATAGGTTTTGCACACTTCTTGTTGGATTTAATTCTTGGTATCTTTATAACTTAGAGCTTGGTCCTTCTTTCTGTTTCGTCACTGTTCCAAGATTACTCCCACTTAGAGCCAAGTAGGAGCTATTCTCAGGACCTGAGTTGCTCTTTCTTCTGGGGTCTTTCCTGGCTGGCTCATTCTTCTCGGTCAGGTCTTGACATGGTGTACCTGTTTGTCTCTCTCTCACATACTCCCCAATTTTAATGTTTTCATAGCACTCATCAGCCTCTTGAACTTTTTTCTTATTTGGAATATAAGTTGGTGAGCGCCAGGATCAATGAGCTTTGTTTACTGCTGATGTTCCCAAAGCACAGGATCCCTGCTGTTCTCAGCAAATACTCATTGAATGAATGACAGGAAAGAGAATCAATCCATGATCTAGCTTCACTTCAGCCTCTTTACCCAGAAGTATTACATCGATTGATGTTTGATACACGTTCTTTATCGTGTTAAATAAACTCATTATATAGCCTATATCACAGAGAGTTTTTATGAGGAGTGTTTACTTTGATCAGATACTCTTTTGGCATTTATCAATGAAACTGTATGATTTTTCTCCTTGAATCTATGAATGTGCTGCTATATGCATCCTGGAATATTGATGATAACAGCCAACTCATAACAGCATTTCCTATATAATTTTCTACTCCAGGCACTCTTTGTATTTACTTATTTTAACTCATAACAGCCCCATGAGGTAGGTACATCATCACGCCCATTTGACACACGAGAAAGTGAGGTACAGAGGGGAAGTAACTTACCCAAAATGACGCAGGTGAAGCCGGGATTTGAACCTGCACAGTCTTATTCTTGAAGCAGTGCTTTTAACCACAAAGTTAGTCTGTGTCTGCTATGCTCTCTATTCTTTATTACTCTACCAGAACCAGTAGGATTATTTAGAGTTTGCATCACTCATAAATAGCATTATTAATCCTTTATCATGTTCTCTAGTCTCACATCTTTTGGAATCCAAGTGTGTTCAAGAGAATAAAATTAACAAAAAATTGTTACATGTTTTTCTTCCCTCTGATATAGTTTAAATTGTCTGTCTCTTGTAAGTTTGATAGAATGTGCCTCTGAAAACTATCAAGGATGAGCCCCTTTTGAGTGGAGGGAGGTAAATATTTCTTTTTTTAACTTCCTTCCATGAGGTGAATATATTCAGTGTTTGTCTGCATATCAGTTCACAGTCGTTTGAGAATGACAGAAACTACTGTAGCCCATTTAAGCAGAGAAGGATTGACTAAGGGGAATTAGTGCTTATAGAATTGTTGAAAGGGCCAGAGAGTTGTGCAGCAGGGTGAGGTTCCAGTAACAAGTTCCCAGAACACCGTAGAACTGGCCCCCATGAGAGCTGCAACCAGAGCTGGGGTCAGAGCTGGGGTCAGAGCTGGGGTCAGAGCCAGCGCCCCACAGCCAAGTTCAGGTCCACCCTGCCCAGCCAAGATCTTTGCTTTCCTCTTCGCATCCATACAGCTATAAATTGCTATCTTTTTCTTTCAACCTTTCATTTTGGAATAATTTTACAGCAAATTCCCTTCATTTAGCTTTCCCTCTTATTGACATCTGACATTTGTTAAAACTAAAAAAAAAATTAACATTGGTACCAAACTATTAATAGCAAGCAGACCTTATTCAGATTCTACCAGATTTCTTACAAATGTCCTTTTTTCTGTTCCAGGATCCACATTGCTTTTAGCAATTAAAAAAATAATAAAATCGTTAATGCCTTTACATGTTCTTTTGAGTACACATTGGCCAAATTCCACAGGTTTTATTTAATAGGTGGTGATCTCAGTTTTGCATTGTTTTCTAAATAGTCTGAATTTTTGGTTTTGATCTCCACTTTGATCTGGGCTATTTGGAAGATCAAACCTGTTAATTATCCGGGGGGCTTGATGTCAGTATTTGATAGCTTTTCATTCCTACTCTCTGTTGTTATTACATTGTGATCAGAAAAATGTGTGGCATGTACTTTTTCTTTTCCTCATTTTTTAAAAGTTACAAAAAAGTACAGAGAATAATGTTTTAAGGAACTGCTTTATTGTTTTCTGTAGCAGTTGCACCATTCTACATTCCCGCCAAGAGTACACAAGATTCCAGTTTTGAGGGATACTGGGATAGCTCAGCAGGTTGAACACTTGCCTTGCAGCTGTGAGGTCCAGGGATCGAATCCCAGTCCCAGCTCACGCAAACCCACGTGCCGAACTGCAGCGCAACGAGTAGTTGCGGAGACAGCAGCGAAGGTTCTCGCCTCCCATGCAGGAGGCCCCCAGTTCAGTTCCCGCCCTGCGCAGCCCCACACCCACCTGTGTGGAGTGAAACCACGTCACAACTGATGACGTACAACTGTGGAGACTGCTCTGGGCCCTCCCCCTTCTCTCTCTCTCTCTCTCTCACCTTCTCTCAAACAATAAAATTTTAAAAAGAAAAAAAAGATTCCAGTTTTTCCACTTCCTCACCAACACTTGTTATTTTATGTTCTTTTAAAGTAAGAACCGTATGGTTTTGATTTTACATGCCCAGCATTCACTTTTATAGGAATGTTTTCGTAGATTGACAATGTACAGTTTGGAACAAAACTGAGACCATTACCTGCTGCACACCACGTAACCCTGCGAGAAAAGGCTGAAAACTTTTGACAGAGACCAGAGTTTGGAGGTGGAACCTGGAAACTGAGGGGCTGTAACTGCAGCACGGCCTTTGGGGTGAGACCAGGCTGACCCTCTCTGCCACAGCCTGGCTGTGTAATGGGGCAAGTGACTCCGGTAGGATGTGTGAGGCTTACATGAGAGAACTGATGGCAGATCTAACTCAGTGCCTGGCACGTCGTCATCCTCAGTAACTGGTAGCGGTTACGCTGATTGTGGGCTTTGCTTGGGTTTCCCAAGCCCCCTTGTACCCACCATCCGAAAGCCACACCGTGTTGCCTGATGAGACCCAGGGGAGGTGTCCCTGTCCTTTCTCTGCCCGGGCCTGATGGCAGGCCCACGGGCCTTATCTCGGCTGGCACCAGGGCCGTGCAGGGCGATTAGAGAGCTCAGACGCACATTATCAGGAACCTGCAGAATCAGACTCAGGGTGGGTAGACATAACCCAAAGTGGCAAGGCAGGATGGGGTAGTGGGCAGAGCATGGGCTGGGCCGGGCCGCACTGGTCCTGACACATTTCGACCTCACCTGTCTCATCTCAGGCAAAGCCAACATCCCAAGTTCTTGCAAAGCCCACAAGGCCATGAGGTTTACGTGGGTCAACTCCCCACCTGCCCGCCTTGTCCCTGAAGGTATATAGGAGGAGGGGCGTGACCCCCACCATTTCTGGTCCCTTGACCCGTTAGGAGTGGGCAGCTAGCTGACTCGCACCTTCCCAAAGAAGCCCAATTTCAGGCCGTTTGTGGGAAGAAAAGAGAAACTCAGACTTCCTGCTACATTTGGAGCTTGGAGGACTAAGCCTGAGGCTCATGGGAGCCCAGAGTGGAAAGTGGAGTCAGTGTAGAGGAAAGCAGAACCCAGACATGGAGAGACAGGCTGTTAGTGAGCACTTCTGGTTGCAAGTGACAGACAGACACTTAAGCAAAAAATGGGTTTGTGGTTTATGTGCCTGGAAAGCCCAGAGGGGCTCTCCCACTGTGCCTGCTCCCAGGACACATCAGTGAAGTCAGTGGTCTGCATCTCCTCCTCTGCCTCACCCCTGGCGATTCCCATGCGCTCATCCCACGCAGGCTTAATTCCTAAGCATCTCCTTACATGGGGCAGCCTCCCTTTTCTTCCCCTCCTGCACCGTCTAAGAAGAGAGGGAGTGTGAGTGAGCCCCTTTAGTTCTGTTTTGACACAAAACAATTCAAGGAGAGCTAAAGAATAGTCCAGGAAACAGCTAAATGTTATTTAACATCAGCTTGAATAGGGAAAATACCCAATTGATACTTAGCTCTTTAAAAACTAAACTTTTTACATACATTCTCATAAAAGAGCCCAGTAAGTCACTCCCTTAGATTAAAAAAATATGCACACATATGCAAAATACATACATAAATAGCAAAACCTTACAAATCACACGTTCTTAAATGTTTAAGGCATCTTTATTGCACATGTATGTAGATTTCCATAAGGGGTGTAAACCGTATTTACACGTGCATGATGACTGACCTCGGCGCTGTGCTGGACACCATTTGTTGGCCCCTGCGCATCCACCCGACCCTTCCCCACCCTGCCCTGTGCCAGGAAGATACCATCAATGCACAGCATCAAAGAGCCTCCTGTCTGGCTTCCACAAGTCCAGACAATGGGGGAGAGGAGATGGGGAGGGACACCACCGCTCCCCAAGGCTGGCACCTACAAATAGACCGCATTTCTGTGTTGGCGTTGGCCAGATGGTGTGCACGTGGCCAGACATACTTCTGCCCCACAAGAACAAAACCCACACAAGGACAGTTCTGTGGATGGTTTGCCTCGGCTGACCAGACGTACTGTTTTAAACGGGACAGAAAACAATGGTACGGTCCCATTTCAAACGATACAGCTGGTCAGCCTACTGACACCTTGAACTTACCGCAGTGAGAGCAGGCTGACCACACGTACTGATTTACTGTTTGGAACAGCCGTACCATTGTTTGCTGTCCCCTCTAAAGGGATACATCTGGTCAGTCTAGGTTTGCCCAAGTTGCCCTGGAAAGAGTAGCGTTCATATGCCCTTTTCTCATATTAATTATTGACTCAACAAATAATTACTCAGGGACAGGTCCTATTCTGGGTGCTGGGGTCATAGCAGGGAACAGTCCACACAGAAATTCCTGCCCCCAGGAGCTTATCCACAGGAGGAAAAGCAGCAAACAAACAAGTGCATTAAATCGTATGTTAGAAGGAGAGAGAGCCATGGAAAGAAAATAGAGCTAAGTACAGACGATCTGAAGTGTAGGAAGGGGGGTTTCATTTAAAACAGGCCTCCCTGGGCTGATGAAATGGGAGTGGGAATTGGGGTGGGGGGGTGGATGGATGTGAGCTGTGCAGGTTTCTGAAGAGTGACAGTCAGTGCAAAGGTCCTGAGGTGTGTGTGTGTGTGTGTGTGTGTGTGTGTGTGTGTAGCATGGATGAGGATGGGCAAAGAGACCAGGGGGCTGGAGAGGAATGAGAGAGGGCAATGGAGGTTGTCAGAAGTGGCCAGACACTAGATAGGTAACCAGAAGGCAGAACTAAAGGAATTACCAGTGGTCTGAAGGTGGGATGTGAGAGAAAGAAGGCAAAGAGGACCCCAGGGTTTTTGGCCCACGGGACTGGAATAGTACAGAACTTAGCATTAAGAAGGGCCAGCTGTTCTTTTCCCTGTTTCCCCGTGCTCTGTGGGCCTTGGCTGTGTGGTCTAGGCAACATGCTTGGGCCAGCATGCAATGGGGAGGAACAAGTAAGTCATGCAGTGAGCTAAGCTGCAGGCCGGATTCTGATGGCCCGAGTCTTCTCCCTGCTGTCATTTTTGTGGTGCAGGCCATTCCCTGTGTTTGGTCTTCTCATCTCCTCAGTCTCCTCTAATAGGGGACAGAGTTTCGTCACCTTTGTAACTGCTGGACACCTTCCTTTTCCCTTGAGGCAGAGGGAGTCGGCATCAAGAGAGGAACAGCGTAAACCGGGTTTCCCTCCCTGGCTTGGGCCACCAACATGGTCCCCAGCTCACCACAGCTCTTACCCTTGGGGACTGACAGTTGCCTGGTCACCACAGCCGTCTCTGATCAGCAGAGCTGGGCCTGGGAGGCAGGAAAAGAGCTCGTTCTAGTTTCCTCTTTGCCCCACAGGACACAGGTGGCTCAGGAACTCCCTCCTGAACTCCACCAGGATTAAAGCCCTGACTCCGCCGTCTACCAGAGAATGCTGCAGCTTCAAGGGGAGCCCTCTCAGCCCCACTTACCCCACCCCCACCCCACTTCACCCCATCTGTCCCATTTCACCCCGTCTTGCCCCATATCACCCCGTCTTGTCCCATTTCACCCCATCTTGCACCATTTCACCCCATCTTGTCCCATTTCACCCCGTCTTGCACCATTTCACCCCATCTTGTCCCATTTCACCCCGTCTTGCACCATTTCACCCCCTCTGCCCCATTTCACCCCGTCTTGTCCCATTTCACCCCATCTTGCACCATTTCACCCCGTCTTGTCCCATTTCACCCCCTCTTGCCCCACTCCACCCGCTCTTGCCCCACTTCACCCCCATGTCACCCCGCTTGCCCCCATCCACAGCACGCAGCCCAGATGCCCGCTGCAGGTGGCATTTTGGAGCAAAGACCACAGCGGTGTTGCAAGTACTGTCCCAGTCAGGAAGAGCTGATGGCCCTGTTACCATGGGAACGAAAGAGGCCATAGAGAGAATGAGGTGCATGATGTGGTGATGGTGAAGGTGCCACATACATTCACATGGATCCTGCCACTGACAGGTGGGCACGCGGTGCCATGTTGTGCAAACTGGAAGATGGACTGGGGTCGTTTTAGGGGAGGGAAGATGCTGGTTCAGCCCTGGTTTGGGAGAGGCTCCTCAGAGAGCAGGGAGCACATGCTTTGCAAGTGCCACCAACGCCATTCATGCAACTGTCTGCTGGTCTGCTCGGTGGGACTGGTCCGAGGCAATGGGAGGGCATGGCCAGGGACCGCGAGACCGCCCGAAGCCCCGGCACTGATTAGCTGTGTGACTGTGGGCTAGTGTCCTGGGTTCTCTGGGCCTCCGAGGAAGGAAGGACCACAGAAATGCCCCATAATGCTGCTGAGGGTTAGACCGTCAGAACCCCACAGAGTGTCCAGAACACCGTAGCCCTCGATAAATGGTAGCTCTGCAATCCTTACCCGGGACCTTGGAGGAGTGAGGCTTCCTTTCCCGGGACCCTCATCTGAGCGTGCGCTCCCCAGGGATCTTCCAGCGCCTACTCCACAATCTGGTGTTTGCTGGGTGCTCTTCCGGGCAGTGGCTGTCAGCACACGGCGCCCACATGGGACCTCGAGGGCAGTGAGCCAAGTGACAGAGGGACATAGGCACTGGGGACGGCAGATGGGCTGGGACCGAGAGAAGCCTTTCTTTACTGCAGGGCTTTATTTCATTTCCAACGTAGAATTCTTTCCAAAGATCAGAGCGCCGTTTCCCACACTGTGGCCGGAAGCTAAGGACCGCGAGGACGCTTCTCTGCCTTGGCCTCTGGGGTAGGAGACACCGAGTCCCAGGCCTCCCACACCCGGCTCCCTTCACCTCTGCTTTGGGGAGACTCCTCCTTCAAAGCCCAGCTCAGGTGTTTTCTCTGTGACCTTTATTGACCTCTCCCAGAGTTTTAAACTCAAGTTAATTTTTCTTCCTCTGTATTTTGTACCTGTTATTTCACATCTATTTTGATGCTATAACACAGATGGCTTGTTTGTAGTGTTGACTCAAATAGACTCTGTGGTGGTTTATATTTGTTCAAACAGATTTTCTTTTCTGATCATTTTATTTTGGTGTAAGTTTACTTTCAGTTTAAGTAATCGAAACACACTTGAATAAGTATTCTTGAGTGAATTAAAAATCACTTTTAGGGGAGGCTGGGATAGCTCAGCAGGTTGAGTGCTTACCTTACAACCGCGAGATCCGGGGATCGAATCGCAGCCCCTGGTCCATGTAAACCCATATGCTGAACTGCAGCACAGCTGGTAACCACCAGGATGGCGGTGAAGGTTCTTGCCTGCCAAGCAGGAGGCCCCCAGTTTGGTTCCCACCCGGCGTGGCCCCACGTCCACCTGAGTGGAGTGAAACTGTCACAACTAATGACGTACAACTATGAAGACTGCTGTGGGCCCTCCCCCTTCTCTCTCTCTCTCTCTCTCTTACCTTCTCTCAAAAACTAAAATCTTAAAAAAAAAAAAAAAAAAATCACTTTTAATACATTCCTAGTGATGATCCTTGCAAAACTGGACATTGAAAAGACTTTCCTATTTATTTGTGTCTGAACAAGAGAAAGAAGAGAAGGGAAATGCTTTTAACATTTTATCTCTAAGCAAAAAGAAACTATAGAAAATGTAGAGAAATAAAGATGACTTTCAGATCTAGTTTCTGGTTCGTACAAAAGAACGACTTTTCAAATTGGGAAGGCTGGTTTGTCTACAAGAACCTTTTTTACTTTGAGTTTTGTAACTCAATAGCTCACCTGGGGCCCCAGGTGAGAATGCTGAATTAGATATGAGGGCAGAAATAAGTTACTGAAACTCATGGGTGGTTAATATTAACTTTCTTTTCTTTAATGAATAAACCACATCATCTGGGACTAATGGATGAAACTCACAGGGCTTTCAACTAAGCCAGGGGTTGGTAAACTTTCTGTAAAGGTAAATATTTTAATGGTAAATATTTTAGACTTTGCAGGACAGTCTCTGAAGCAGCTAAATCAGCCAGAGGTACACAAAGGCCCAGGGCTGTGTTCCAATAAAACTTTATTTACAAAAATAGACGGAAGCTGGATTTGCTGGGGGGCAGTAGGTTACCAGCCCCTCAGTAAACCTTTCATTTTCAGATCTAAGCATCATTCTCTTAAATACAGAGGGGGGGGACCCCCCAAAAAACCAGAATTACCTTCTGGAGAGCAGGCCCCATGTAGTAGAGGCTTCCCCTGCTGGGCGAGTGTCCTAGCAACCAACCCACCTGCATCAGCTCATGGTGTTGTGAGACGCTGCATTCAGCTTCAGTGAATTCTTTTGGAGACGCGATGCATTTGCCCATTTCATGATGGATGATTGACACCAAGTGCGGCATGACAACACTCCCGCCCACATGGTGTGGAATGTTCAGCATTTTTTGACCCAAAATGGCATGACCCCCGTGCCCCACCCTCCCTATTTACTTAATCCCGCCCCAAGTGACTTTGTTTTTGTTCACTCAGATGAAAAAAAGTCCTCAAAGGGAAACATTTTCCCGATGTGGAAGAGGTGACACAGAAAATGGCAGAAGAGGGGAAGCTGGGATGGCTCAGCGGGTTAAGCGCTTGCTTTGCAGCCCCAGAGCCCGAGGATCGAATCCTGGCCCCGGCCCATGTGGACCCACATGCTGAGCTGGGGTGTGGCCCCAGTTCCGTTCTTGCCAGGCCCTATGCGGGAGGTTCCTGGCCCAGTTCCTGCCCTGCGCAGTCCTGTGCCCACCTGTGGAGTGAAACTATATGGAAAACTAATGTCAACTATGGAGACTGCTCTGGGCCCTCCCCCTTCTCTCTGTCTCTCTGTCTGTCACTCTCTCTGTCAAAAAACAATAAAAATAAATATAAAAAGAAAACGGCAGAAGCACTACAAGGCATAAACATTGACGAGTTCAAACATTCTTTTGAGCCGTCGGAAAAGGCGTCTCAATAGGTGCATTCATCAGACAGGGAGGACTTAGAAGGTGACTGAAGCTTAAACATGCAAGAATAAATGCACAATTTTTTTATAAATAATTTTTGGGTCTTCCCTCGTACACCACGCACACATATGAAAGGAAGCCGTGTCAACCAGGTCATAAGGTTATTATGGCACTTTGCTTATTGGTAATTTTAACACTGTGATCACATTCTAAGGGCAAAAAGCCACACACCTCGGGCTGAGAGGCCAGATTCTGACGTTTGGATGGCAGTTTCAGGTCCAGAAGAATGACCCCTGCCCAGGCAGAGCCCACCTCTCCCTGATCCCTCCCTTCCCCATCACCCACCGTTCCGGCTGTGCTGGGTTACTGTAGAGTCAGGAGAGCACAGAACTATCCAGAACCCTGGACCGGCAGGGTGGCAGAGGAAGCCCAAGACTGTCCCAACTATAAGAGTTAATTTTTTTTTTTAAGCTCTATTTTATTGTTTGAGAGAAAGTAAGAGATAGAGAGAGGGAGAAAGAGAGAAGGGGGAGGGCCCAGAGCAGTCTCCATAGTTGCACATCGTTAGCTGTGACATAGTTTCACTCCGCACAGGTGGATGCGGGGCTGTGCGGGCAGGAGCCACACTGGGGGCTCTCCCATGGGAGGTGGGAACCTTCACCGCCATCCCGCCAATTACCAGTCGCGCTGCAGTTCCTCATGTGGGTTTGCACGGGCCAGGGCCGGGATTCAATGCTCAAGGTTGCTAGCCAAGCGCTCAACCTGCTGAACTATCCCGGCATCCCCAGAAGTGTTAATTTTTTAAGATGTGTAGAAAACTAAATTTGCTTCTTCATTACTCCAAGATTTTATGTGGGTTACTGTATTAGGATTCTCCAGAGAAACAATACCAATAGGATGCAATGTTATAGAACAAGCCAAATCAATCATGACACATACCTGCCAACTCTGAGGACATAAATCTTATTTCTGAGTAAACATTGCGAAGTTTTTACTCATTAATTGTCCTGAATGAACAGTGTTGACTCTTTGTTACATCTGCCCTCCATCCCACTCAGTGGGGAAACCATGAAACCACACACAAAAGCTCGGACACTTTGCATGAACACAATATGGAGATACTGCTGTCCGCATATCAGCAATAATTGATAGCACTGTAGCTCTCTCAAGTTCCTGATTAATCATTAAAAATAGAGCCGCGGCTTGCCTGTTTCAGATGCTATCTCATTTCTCATCTGAATATAAATGCTATCTTTCTGCATATTCATAATAACCAGCACACACACAATATGAGGGGGAGGGGACCCAAAACAACCCAGAATTCATTTATAAGAAATTGTGTAATTATTCTCACATGTTTAAACTTCAGTCACCTTCAAAGTACTCCGGTTTGATGCAATACACCCGAGACGATTTTTCCACGGCTCAAAGAACTTTTGAGTTCTTCGATTTTGATGCCTTTGCGTGCTTCTGCCATTGTTTCCCCTCTTCCATGTCAGCAAAATATTTCCCTTTGAGGACATTTTTCATTGGGGGGAAAAAAAAAAAAGTCACTCGAGGTGGGATCGGGTGAATAGGGAGGGTGGAGTATGAGGGTCACGCTGTTTGGGGTCAAAAACTGCTACACACTCAGTGCGGTGTGGGCAGGTGTGTCATGCTGCACGTTGTATAAATCACCCATCATGAAATGGGCAAACGTGAGTCTCCCCCAAAAATTCACAGAAGCCAAACGCAGCCTCTCACAACACCAGCTAGCGCACGGATGCAGATGCATTGCCAGAACATCGTCTAGCAGGGGAAGCTTGTACTGCAAAGCCCGCCCTTCAGAAGATAATTCCGGGTTTTTTGTGGGGAGGGTCCCCCTCGTATATCAGTCTTATGAACACCTAGTGATGTATCAGGAATGGTGGAAATTATAGAGGTCTGAGCAGGGAGAGTAGCTCTGGAGGGTCCCTGAAGGGCACTGGGGGGTGGGGGGCACTGTGGTCTGGAGAGGACCCGCTCCATCTCCAGATGCCAGGCTAGTCCTGTTGCCAAGGAAAGCCTCACTCAGGACACGTTTCCTGCTCAGAGCGCCAACAACCGCAGTTCTCTTCCCAAGTGTAATTTGTTCATTGCAAGGAAGTTCTTACCCTGCAAAAGTCAGGAAGACAGCTCCCGAGCCGGGCCTCAGCAGCTGCGGCCACAGTCCCTGCATAAAGACGCCCTTAGGCTGGAGAAGTGTGGCTGTCAGGATACTTCCCTAAGAGGGATGAGACCCCATTTTCAGTGTCCTGATCTTCCTGGGACTTTGCCAGCCCTTCTGGACAGAGATTCTTGTTTATTTCTACAGATGATCTCAGCCGGCCTTAGTCATGTGGGAACACCGGGGTTGTTTGCTTACAGGAATCTCCTAATATACTCAGCCTGGGGTTTCTGCATATCTGATGAAAGCCAGGTCTCCAAATGGAGCTGATTTTAAATGTGCTCTCAGAGCGGAAAGAACACGGGTTGGCATGCCTCTCTGCGAAGCGAGCAAGCTGGGCAAGTCCGGGCAAGCACGCTTGGAGCCAAGAGCGGTCAGAAAAATCCATTGCCCTGGGAGGTGACCACGGGGAGCTGTGGATGTAGTTAAACTATGAGTCACATGACTTAGGCAGAAGTAAAGCATGTTTTCCTTTAAATGATTAAACTCAGTTGAACGTAGTTCAAGAAAAAAATTTTCCTTCTGAACTTTTTTTCCAGGCTTAAAGAGCTTCAAGATGAGATTTGTTTTCTCCAAGAGAAAACTGATATCAGTAGTTTTCAAAATAGACACATCTGTGGACCCAGGATGCCCAAATGACATAAAAATAATGCATTTGGCCCAACTCCTACATCTGGATGGTGAAGACAGAAAAAAAAAAAAAAAAGGGAGTTTAAGTACTCCCTTGGCCTCTTGATAATAAACCAAATGGCTATGGACTTGAATCCCATGTTTATTCCATTTTCTTGGGCATAACGTTTTATTATAAATGCCTACAGCCGAAGTGATAAAATAGTAACATTGCAAGTGTATGGTTGGGAAAGGTTAGCCAAAATTTCATTTGAACAATTATGCTGCAATCTGATCTGGATTCATTAATGTCAAGACACATGAGTTAAACCCAGGATCTGTGAGATGCCCAGCTTCGGAAAAGCTAGGTTTGTAAGTGAGGGAGGGAGAGGAAGCAACCAAACCAAAGTAAAACACCAGCAAGACCAGCAATAACATCACGGGGGTGAGCCTGACCACTTTGGACCGTTTCCTGCTCTTACCAGTAGTTTGGGGTAAGTTCATTTGAAAATAAAAAGCTTCCTTCCTCCCTTCCTCCCTCCCTTCCTTCCCCCTCCTTTCCTTCCTCCCTCCCTTCCTTCTTTCCTTCCTTCCCCCTCCTTTCCTTCCTCCCTCCCTTCTTTCCTCCCTCCCTTCCTTCCCCCTCCTTTCCTTCCTCCCTCCCTTCCTTCTTTCCTTCCTTCCCGCCTCCTTTCCTTCCTCCCTCCCTCCCTTCCTTTCCTTCCTCCCTCCCTTCCTTCCTCCCTCCTTTCCTTCCTCCCTCCCTT
>PVKE010041367.1:0-14197 GCA_004027555.1 Craseonycteris thonglongyai | reverse complement strand
AAGTGCCATTTCCTCTTAGAAACCTTATACTGCTGCCAGGTAACATTAATGTCCTCATTTGTATATGAAGTAATATACTTTTCCCAATTTATTATATTTAGATGTGAATTGATCTGGCTCATGAACTAGTCTGGAACCTTAGAGCAGGGCTCAGCAGACTACAGACTCCAGACCAAATTGTGTTTTACTAAATACAGTTTTACTAGAACATAGCCATGGTCATTCATCTACATATTGTCTACTGCTCTATTTATACTTCAGTGGCAGAGATGAATAGTTGCAACACAGATTGAATGACCCACAAGGGCAAAGATATTTATTATCTGGCTTCTTAACAGGAAAAATTTGTCTACCTCTGTCTTAGCAAGTGAGGATTCTGTCTTATCCATCCTCAGTGCCTAGCACAGCACCAGGCAGGCACATGGCAAGTACTCAGTAAAGCTTAGTGGACTTGTACAATAGATGAATTGAATGAAATTGGATTGATGAGTTGAATGAAAGTTGATGTTTTTGTCCGTCCTTAGTAAGATTTTTGAGGACATAAAATCTTCCTCAGTACCTCTTTAGAATTCTTTATGATATCTATCTTATTGTCTCATTATAACTGCTTGAATAAAATAATTTTCTTTTACCACCTTAATATTTTTTAGTACTATGTGGATCACATACCATTTGTACTTTAATTTCTACTTGATTTTATTTGTGTCCAATAACACAAATTGATTAAATCCTGAGAAGTTGAGTGCTTCCAACACAGAGAAGCAGCAGGAGCTGTGAATTCAAGTCCTGGCTTGATCTTTGGCCTAATTGATTACTTTTTTAAAAAGATTTATTTTTATTTGTTTTTGTCAGAAAGAGAGAGAGAGAGAGAGAGAGAGAGAGAGAGAGAGAGAGAGAGAGAGAGAGAGAGAGAGAGAGAAGGGGGAGGACCCAGAGAAGTCAACATAGTGTACATCATTAATTTTTGATATAGTTTCGCTCCACAGGTGAGCACAGGGCAGGAACTGAGCCAGGGCCTCCCTCATAGGAGGCACACCCCCTCGAGCTGTATGCCTCCTACATGGGACGTACACCAGTGGCAGGAACCAAACTGGGGGACTTCCACATGGGAAGCTTGCTCTGGTGAGAACCAAACTGGGGGCACACCCAAGTTCAGTGTATGGGTCCACACAGGCTGGGGCTGGGATATGATCCTCAGGCCCTGGGGCTGCAAGACGAGCTCTCAACCCGCTGAGCCATCCCGGCATTCCCGTAATTGGGTACTTTTGATAAGACACTTGAACTAACTTGTCAGTGCTATTTTCTGATTCTTTAGTGCAAATTACAGTATTCTACCTTCACATTATTACTTGAAGTGTATGTGAATGCAATATGCAGTTTTGTAATAAATATTATTAACATAACATAGATTTTTCTAAAATAAAAGCAGTTTTATTTCCTCTAGAGAATGGAGAAAAAAGCAGTATTGCACCAATGTTAAATATTACTTAGAATTAGCCTTCATCATTAAAAGTTTTCTGCTTGGGGGAAAATGTCCTAGAACTAGAAGAGGCCAGAGATCTCCCTCATTTAACTCCAAGAGGTTGAACAACTTACGCACATCACCTCAGCTCAGTTAGTGTCAAATATAGTTGTACTCTAGTTCCCTAACTCCTAGTCATGTACTCCTTATATTATATCCCAATTCACTTTGCTGGTTGGATATAAACAAGTGTATACCCATTTTAAGATTCATTTTAAGAAAAGTATTTTTGCTGATAGAAGAGGAGATAAAAGGAGACAGTACTCCAAAAGTAAACCAACTAGGACTTGTTTTTACCAAATCTACAGGGAATCCAGCCAGGAATGCCAATACACACCAAAATGTCTAGTTCAGAGTTCTGCTGCTAATAGTCTGGGATACATAGAGCAACTCTCTAGGTATCCCTGCCTGAGCTCTCAGTTTTTATTTGTACAATGAGGAACCTGTGCAATCTGAAATCCAAGGTCTTTTCTGGCCTATATTTTATGATTTCAGGAGTGTGATTAGTGGGCTCCAGGATCAATTAAAGGAAACAAATTTTGACTCAATATAAGAAGTCCTTTGAAATGAACATGGCTTTCCTAAAGTGAATTGGGATACCTTAAAAGATGGGGAATTTCTATATTCAAGCAGAAATGGACAGCAACTTGATGAGAATGTTGTAGAACTTACTCAGATATTAATGATTAAATTATAATTTTGATTAAGATGATTTCTATACTTCTACTCTGTGAGAAATGAAACATGTTGAAATTTCCAGACATAACCCCACAATGTAACCCTGCAGTTAGCTATGTACTCATTCAACAACTGCTTATATAGTACCCTTAAGGATTTCAGGTACTGTGCTAGAACTGGGGACATTAAGACTTAGGACATGGCTTCTGTCCTAAGTGTTGTAGAACAGAGTTCAGTAAACTATAGTCCTCAAGCTAAATCCCAACCATTGTTTATTTTTCTAACTAAAATTTTATTGGAATACAGCCATAGCCATTCATTTTCATGTTGTCTATGGCTACTTTTGAACTAATGCAGTGGAATTTAGTGGTTACAGCAAAGACCATACGGTCCTCAAATTGCAAAATATTTTCACTTTTAATTTTTTAGCAATTTTTTAAAGATTTATTTTATTGATGACTTGATAAAGAAGTTGTGGCACATTTACACAATGTAATACTACTTAGCAATAAGAAAAGATGAAACACAGAAATTTGTGACAACATGGACGGACCTTGAAAACATCTTATTAAGTGAAGTAAGTCAGAATGAAAGAATCAAGAAACATATGACCTCACTTATACGTGGAATATAAAACTGAAAGGAATAAAGAAACAAAGACTCATGGACACAGTCAATAGTTTAGTGGTTACCTGAGGGTGGGAGGGAGGAGGCTGGGGGGAGAGATGGGTAGGGGGGGGTAGGGAGGGGGAATAAAACACACGGTGATGGAAAGTGAGCTGATTCTGGGTGGTGAGCACATAATGCGATGTATGGACAATGTAATGTAGAATCGCACACCTGGAAACTATGTAATTGATATCAATTAATGTCACCCCAATAAATAAATAAAATATTTATTTTATTGTTTTTGACAGAGACAGAGAGAGAGACAGAGACAGAATAAGACAGAGAGAAAGGGGAGGGCCCAGAGCAGTCTCCATAGTTGCACGTCATCAGTTTTCAACATGATTTCATTCCACACTGGTGGGCGGGGACCACACAGGGGGAACAGGGCTGGCGGCCTTCCACATGGGAGGCATGCCCGCTCGAGCCAAGGGCCAAACCGGGGGGTGAAAACTGAACTGGGGGTACCCTGCATGGGAAGCACACCCCAGTTCAGCATATGGGTCTGCACAGGTCTGGGCCGGGATTCGATCCTTGGTCCCCAGGGCTGCAAAGTGAGTGCTTAACCCTTTATAGCAATTTTTAAAAAAGATTTATTGTTTGAGAGAAGGTGAGAGAGAGGGAGAGAGAGAAGGGGGACTAACACATGGGAGGTGAGCACCTTCATTGCTGAGATGTTCAGTTCAGCATATGGATTTGTGTGAGCCAGGGCCAGGAATTGAACCCTGGACCTTGTGATTGTGAGGCAAGTGCTCAACCACTGAGCTATTCCAACATCCCTGAGTTTTCGGCAATTTTAAATGCTAATTTTTATTTATTGCTGACTATACAAAGGACACAATACAGTTACCTAATCCAATATGAAACAGTAGCATATGGGACAGAGCTAAGCACTGCACCATGTGCCTTCAAAACTGATTAGTATCATAGAACACAACTCAGGTCAGATAATTCATAAGAAACCTGAAGAGCTCTCTCATTTTGTATTAGCAGAAGTTAGCTAACCCTTGTTGTAGGTAAACATGTACACCTTTAACTTCACTCCAGTGTCCTTAGGACAAGACTGGAGGAGGCACAAAGGCAGCACATATAATTACTTCTTCTTGTAGTGGGATCAGAATTTTTTTCAGGGAAATTAAACCATATGATCATGCCATTTGTAAGTGGGAAGAGACTGTAGCAGTTACAACTGTCCAATTTCCCATCCATTACTTTACACATTGTCTCTACATCCTCCTTGATATACTGGCACTTCATTAAAAAGGAAAGTATATGTGTTCCCTACAGAGAAGTGGTGAAGATCTATTTGGAACTTTTTCTTAAATTTTATAAAATTTAGCCTGCCAATTTATGCAAAAAATTTGTGAGAGGTCCATAGGTAGCCTTTTCATTTTAAAAGGGATTAAGTACCACTGATCTTCATGTTACTGTTTGAATTTCAAATGAAGCAAGTTCTGACTCTATTTGGCCCATGCTGATGTCATTAATCAATAGAAAACTTAGAGAATAAAGGTTTGGGCCCTGTCCTTCTTCTATTACAGAAGAATAAGCACCCATTATCTGCACCCATATTTTTAACACCATGGAGTATGCCTACATCTGCTATGCAGGAGTTAAAGGTACTCAATAACTAAATTTAGGGAGACATGGAAGAATAAGCAGAACCACCTTCATCACTTTTACCCTAACATCATACGAGACTTCCTGGGGTATTCTTCACACAGTAAGAGCTCTCAGGATAAATGGTGATAACATTGACTGACTTCTAGAATTTATTGTAAGTCTGGAGAAGACTGCCACAGTGTTTTTTTAATGATTTGGTGAATATTCTGTTCACTTATGCATTCAAAGCCTTGATTCTCTAGTTTTAAAATGCCATGTGAGATACCGTATTTTCCGGTGTATAAGACGACCCCCTAATTTTACAGTTAAAACATAAGTTTAGGCCTATATTTGCTGTATAAGACTACCCCCCACTACCGAGGCTATAGTCTTATACAGCGAATATAGGCCTAAACCTATGTTTTAACTGTAAAATTAGGGGTTCGTCTTATACACCCGGTCGTCTTATACGCCAGAAAATACGGTAGATATAAGAATGAGAGTCCTGAAAAATGCTTCTAATAAACTCATGAAAGTCTCCTTAGAGTAAAAGCATCATTTTTTTCTTTAACTTTTGACATGATTTTATACTTCCATTAAAATTGCAAAACAGTACATTATAGTACATAGTTTCCTATATTTTTGTAATTATAAGACTGCAATTACTAAATTTAGGCTTATGTATTTTTGCATTGTTGGAAATAAATAAATGTTCAGGGTAAATCTTGATAAGTAGACTTGCTGAGTCGAAAATAAGTACATATATAATTTGGTTACTGTTGCCAAATTCCCTTCAAAAGGGTTAAACCAGTTTGCATGCCCACCAGCAATATATGAGAATACCTGTTTCTCCACAGCATCACCTACACAGTCTTATACTTTAAAATTTTTGCTAATCTGATGTGAGAAATGGATTCTTATTATAGCTTTAACTTGCATATCATTTATTATGAATGAGGGTGATTTTTTCCATAAGCTTAAAGGCCATTTTAATATTTTTGTTGTGAGTTGTCTGTTCATATTCTTGACCATTTTTCTATCTCAGATTTATTTTGTTCTTCAAATTTTAAGAATTATTTATATATTAGAGATAGCCATTGATCTGCCACACATGTTTTGGATATTTCTACTTTTTTGTCAGTTATCTCTTTATTTTGTTTATGGTATTCATTTACATTTATTGACATGAGAGTTTTTTAAATTCTTGTTTTGTAAGGACATTTAAAAGTATTTGTTTTACTGTATCTGGATTTGCAGTTCTAGTTGGAAGACCTCTTATTACACCCAACTTAAAGAGGAATTCACTGATAATTTTTTTTCTAGTGGTTGTATGGTTTAAGTTTGCATATAAATCTCTGATCCATTTGGAACTTATTCTTGTGTATGATGTAAGCTGTAGCTCTATTTTATCTTTTTTTCCCAAATGGTCAATATTTGTCCCAGCACCATCTATCAAAAATGTCTATCTTTGGTTTACCTACTCAAGATAAAATCTTTATTCTATACTAAAGTTCCATATGAAGTCTGACAATTAAGTTTGCAAGTTTACCACTGTGTGCTTACATTGCAGCACTGAACAAATAACTATACATTTTCATAACCTTGGTATATCAATGTCTCACATCTGTGTTTGTTTCAACATGTGGCAATATTTTCCTGAGTGATGTTCATTGTTGTTGCATATGTTTATGTGCCATCACAAGAATGTTGGAGCTTGAATTAGAGGAAGGAGCAAGCATTACATTACTTGTTAAACTTGGTAAGAGTGGAAATGAAATCAGAGACATATTAGTCCAAGTTGATGGGGATAATGCCATGAAGAAAACATCACTGTACAAATGGTGGCTTTGCTGGGTAGAGTAAGTAATCTTGGCCGTAAGTCCTTGCTTCTCATTACTTCGAATATTTTATGTTAATTTCTTCTGGCCTGCAAAATTTCTATTGAGAAATCAGCTGGTAGTCTTATCGGAGCTCCCTTGTACGTCACTAACTGCTCTCCGCTTGCTACTTTTAAGGTTCTCTTTTGTCTTTAACCTTTGACATTTTAACTATGATGTCTCTTCATGTGAGCCTGTTTTGGTTTATCTTGTTTGGAATTCTCTGCACTCTCAGGGTTTGTATATCTATTTCTTTTACCAGATTAAGGAAGTTTTCCATCATTATTTTATCAAACAGGTTTTCAATTAAATGCTCTCTCTCTTCTCCTTCTCATACCCCTATGATGAGAGTGTTGGTATGCTTGATGTTGTCCCAGAGGCCCCTTAAACTGTCCTTAATTTTTTGTGTTCTTTTTTTTTGCTCTTTTGATTGAATGTTTTCCCATACATTTTCTTCTAAATTGCTGATTCATTCCTCTGCTTCATCTAATCTACCATTGATTCTCTGTAATGTATTCTTTTTATATTTTTTATACTTAAAAAATTTTAATTAAATTATTGGGGTGACATTTGGTTAGTAAAATTACATAGGTTTCAGATGTACAGTTCTACAATATATTGTCTATGTGTTGCAATGTGTGCTCAACACCCAGTGTCAGTTTTGAATGTATAATTTATTTAAGTTATTGTATTTTTTTCTGATTGCTTCATTTTATGTATTTTTATCTTCATTTTTATGTTTTCTATCTCTTTTTTGAAGTTCTCCATGAGATAATTGAGCATTCTTATAACCAGCATTTGGAACTCTGTGTCTGGTAGATTGTCTCCATTTTGTTCAGTTTTTTCCTGGCGCTTTGCTCTGTTCTCTTATTTGGGACATATTTCTTTGTCTCCCAATTTTGGCTGCCTCCCTGTGTTCTTTTCTATGTATTAGGTAGGGCTTTTATGTCTCCCAGTCTTAGTAGTGTGGTCTTATGTAGTTGGTGTCTTGTGGAACCCAGTGGCTTAGGCTCCCTTGTCACATTAGCTGAGTGCTCCAGGTATGTACATTTTGTGGGTTGTTTGTGCCCTCCTGTTGTAGTTGATTTTTTGTTGTTATTTGCACATGAATGGAAGGGATTGTCCCTCAGGTTGGTTGGTTGTGAGGACTGGCCGTGACTACAGTGGAGGAGCTGTGGTGCAAGGGCTGACCCTGTAGAGAAGGGTTTGCTTTAGTGAGGGCTCTGGTACTTGCCCACTCTGTATTTTTGTTGTGTTGTCCTTGGAGGCAACAGGGTGATGCTTAAGCTTGGTCCAAAGCTGGCTGCCAGATGTGCCAGCCCTGGGACCTTCTGGGAGGGGACCCACTACAGGCCAAGTTTAGATATAGCCTGTGCCCTGCCTGGGGCCACCTGGTATTAGCCACAAAACAATCTGCATATGGCTGCTGCACTCACTAGCCTTGAAGGTATCTCAAGAGTCCAACCTGTGAACTGAGGCTAACTGTCACTAATGCTGGGCTCAAGGCTGCTCAACTAGATTACAGGACATACTAAAGCCAGATGATTCTAGTATGGGATTTGTGAACCTTTGAGAGATTTTAAGAAAATCTAGTATCAGCTAAGACAGTTTGTAGGGAAAAGTCACTATAATCAGCTTGGGTGTGCTTGATAGATGAATGGCGGGAGGTGGGTTGGTGGGGGTACAGGGGACAAGTCTCACAAAATCATTAGGGTGAAGCAGACTAAAGGTGATAGCCAATTTGATACAGACTCAGATACGGTGTCTGCCCATATCTGCACACAGAGATTGGGAGGGCTCAGCAAACAAACAATGGATTCCACCAGCTCCTCTTTTTTGGAAAAGGCTGCCACTCTAGTCCCCTCCCTGAAGCCACACAATGTGCTTCCTCCCTTTATATCCATGGTGATTTTTTAGCTATTGCTCCAGTGCCAGAGCTCAGACTGAGTGAGTCCAACAGCATGTAAGTCTATGTATAGGCCCTTTAAGAGAAGTGCCTGGAAATCCAGCTGCCCCGGTCTCACTCAACCACAATCTCCAATGGTTTTTATAGCCAGAAGGTATAGGGACTTCTTTCCCTGGCACTGGAACTCTGGGCTGGGGAGCCTGGTGTGGAGCTAAGACCCATCATTCATCCAGGGGAGACCTCCTTAGATGAAATATTCCTCCCCATTATTAATAGTTACATGCAAGTGTGGGATCAGGTCTTCTGTGTCTCTGCCACTGCTACCAGTTTCGAGGTGGCTTCTTTGGTATGTCCATAGTTGTAGCTAGACTTCAGGTGATTCTCACTGATGGTTTTCCTGTATCTTAATTGCAATTGATGTGGTCCTGAGAGAAGATAAGCACAGTGATTACCTACTGTGCCATGTTGACTGGAAATCTTAGAATTAATGAGATTTGTTGATGGATTGTTTGTAGGAAATGAGGGAGAGACATGAATGATGAATGGACTTTAGGTTTTGGGGCTCAGAAACTGGATTCATGGTGGCACTATTTATTGAGAGAGGGAATATTGGGGGAAAATCAGGATGGACTAATAGTGTGATTAGATATCTAGAGTCCTTTTATGATAATGCTAATTTTGAAATGTCTACTAAACATTGATGTAGAGATATTTGGTATACGGTGGGCTTTATGAATGTGGAAATAAAGAGATAAGTCAATACTGGAGCTATTGATTGTTCACAGTTCTGGCTTGTATGATGGATTTTTAGTGGTTTAACCTAGAGCTAAGTGGTCCATTACTATATATTATATAGTGTCTCACCTAAAAACCATACACTATGATTTGAGAGGCAGAAAATCATTTTAGAACAATTCAGGAAGCAAAGGCATGGAATTAAAAAAAGATATAGGAGAAATTATAGCAGCAAATGTTAAGGCCTGAGGAAAGGGAGATCATTGGAGACTACAGTAATAATAAAAAAGGCTTACTACAAGAGGGACTGTTTTTCTGGGCCTTGAAGACTATGCCCAGGGAAAGAGGAAGGCTGTGAACATTCAAAGCTCTGATAAAATTATTCCTTGTGAGAGTATGCTTCAGTATGGCTTGACTTGATGACTTTGACATGTGATTTGGGATGGGAATGCTCTGATTTTGCTATAGTGTTTAATCATGGTTAAAGTACGTGGATAGTGGACTGCTGCAAAGCATATGACGTTCAAGGAATCTCAAATATCTGTACCCTCTGGTACCTATCTCTAGTGCCAGAGATAATCATCTCCTCCTGGGATTGTACCCTCTACTTGGGCCAAGAAGAAGAAGAGTAGTTTCCTCAGAGTAGTACCAGCTTTGATTTTTAAGTAGAGAAGGTATGGAAGAAAATATACATGTGTAAGTAAGAGGGTATATAGGGGAAAAAGCACTTCCTGCACTACAAAATGTTGACAATGCACTCTGAATATAGCCAGTAGGTTCTGTGTTTCTGCTAAGGCAGCTACCACCAACAGGAACACAGTCTGTGCTATTCTAGGAAGCCACCAAATCTGATTGAAGCTCTTGCTCATTTGCCCTGTGATACATACTTTCAAGTCAATCCATGTTGTTCAGGGCCAAATTTATGTCCTCATATCCCCACCCTTAGATAGAACTTAGGTTTGCTCCTCTGGCTTTGCTGAAGGGATGTCTTCAGGCAGTAGTTTTTTAAACTGTCTTTGGGAACCCTAGGGGTTCTGAGCTTTGGATGATGATACAGTTAGGGTACAGAAATATTTAGGGTGGGGCTAAAGGCCGCTCCCTCATGTAGATGATCACTGCTTTTAATTGTTTTGTATTTTGGGTTCTACATATGGTTTCATTTATGTAAAGTTTGAAATTTAATGCTCTAGAAAGTAAATAATAGATTTAAACTCTTTATTTGTCTAGATTCTTTTGTTAAATTAGGATTTTTGGAAGAAATTTTTGCTTAATATTGGGCAACATATTTATTATAATGATGGGGTAGGTCATATAGCAAGAAGAATATGAGTTTTAGGGGATTAAAAGCCTTCAAAAATAACAAAAGTGACTAGTGTAAGACGTGCATGGAAGGTACATATACAACATTGAATTAAATAATTAAAAGAGTATTTTGGACAACAGTATTGTCATGTAAGGATCTTTTTTTATTAATCTATTATGTCCATTCATCACCAGCCATTTATTGAGTGCCCATTATGTTCCAAGTACCATGCTCGATCCAAGAACCACAAAATGTGCAGTGCTTATAAACTTTTATTAAGGCTCCCCCAGAATTTCAATAGTTCCACAATGTTCCCACTTTCCCTCTAGGATTACGGTAAAAGTGATTAAGTCCTAACATTTATAATATTTAACTGGCCCTATACATTTTTGAGTCATAAAATTTTAATTTGTTTTTCATTCCAGCCACCCAGCAGAGGATTAATTAGACTGTAGGGCCTGACAGATTCTTTCACTCTTGCCCCTGACTTTAGATTGCTGGAACACAGGTATAATCAACTATTACATTTTAAAATACAGTCCATCCAGTTCATTTAATAAGAGCATCAGTCATTTTCACATTTAGGTCCCTTCCTCAATGTACGAGGGCTGTCCGGAAAGTATCCAGCCATGTAACTGTTCTTGTTATATTGACAATGGCTGGATTTTCTCCAGATAGCCTTCATATGTGTAAGCTTATGTTTATTACATATTTTGTGCCATTATTTCAATTCACATTTTTTCAGTTGTAATGTGTCAAGTATCTGAAAATAAAGCAAAGGATTTTAAAGGTTTTTAAGGACCGGAAACAAAGGGGATTCCTCAGATACCAATATCTGAAAATAACTAGGTATCTGATATTACCTTGGGTATTTATTTTTCCAAAGTCATCATGTACAGATGACTTATTGTATCCATATCCAAGTGTTTTTATTTAAATTTGAATGTATAAGAGGGTATGCGTATACTAATTTATATTTATGTAACATATAAACCCATGTTATTTTGACATCTGACATTAATTTTGCACCTGAAACATCTGCTTTTTATTTGATTGGTATCAACAAATAATATTGTGAGTCTTTCTTTCTTTTTTTTTTTTTAAATATTTATTTATTTATTTATTTATTCTTGACAGAGAGAGAGATACAGAGACAGAGAGAGAACTGAACTGGGGGAGCTCCCAGTCCAGCACATGGTTCCGCACGGGCCGGGGCCGGGACTCGATCCTCGGTCCCCGGCGCTGCAAAGTGAGCGCTTAACCCACTGAGCCATCCCGGCTTCCCCAAGTCTTTCTTTTTATTATCAAATGAATCATGATGACATTAGGTAGTATGCAATAATATTGCTAACCTTTGCCCTACTATTAAATTGATATTTCAATATTTCTTCAAAAGTAATGTAGAGTCTTTTAGATCCTACACCTAAAATAAAGTTATAAGATAGTAGAAAATCTGTTTTCAGGGATAAAATTATTTTAATGTAGTTCAATAGGAAAGACAATCTCAAAAATTGAATATGTGTTTCAAAGCTTACCACAATATAACACAAAGCAAGACTGAATTAAACTGTTTCTTCTGATACGCTTATACAACATAGATTTGAATTGCAAAGAAACCTTTCAAAAGTAGGATTTTTTGTGTGTATGAAAAGAACTAAAGTCAAATTGAAAACACAGAAAAGAACATGAAGTGTGTAGTGACATATCATGTCAATGATTCTCCTTTTAGGAACCAAGGTCTTGATAATAATGTGTGTGGTTTCAATTGTGTGTGTATGTGTGTTTACACATCCCACAAACACAGAAGTGATAGTGAACTAATTAGTGATCAAGGATTATGGTAAAAGGCATCATTGGGAGAGTACCATTGACTCCATATAATGATAATGTTTACCTTAGTTGCATATTGAAAATAAGAATCTGAGTTTTTGTGTGATGCTTTCAGGTCTACAGTGCATTACACCAGTCAGGTTCAGGTGACATATGACAGGTAATGATAGTGGTAGGAGGAACTGTGACAATAAGTTAGAAAGCATTGTATGAGAAAATGTAATAACACATTTGAAGAACCTGGCTGTTCACAACAGTAAACGGTACCAGTAAGCTAAGGAAAGGGGTTTGAGAGCATAGAAAAGAAGCAGAGTGCTTGCCATTTAGCTTTAACACATTTTTCCTGTTAGAGAACTAAGGATATTTTAAGTGAATGAAGAGGAAATTTGAAATTCTGTGGGAGCAAAGCATGTCAGATTTCATAAAGCACATTAAGTCTAAATGTGGTAATGTATGACTTTCTTCAGAGTGTCTACTCCCTCCCTTCTGGAACTCAGGCGAAGTGATGGCACTGTTTTTCAGAGTATGGATTTTGTTTTATTCATTTTCTTCTCATTCCCAAATAAGACACAGTGCTGTCACCCCATCTGGCCTCAAATCAAAAGACCACCTCTGCTACACAGGAAGCAAATGTTGCTGCAAAGTTGTGCTTCTTTCTTTATTATTTATTTATTTTATTGTTAAATTTAATGGGGTGACATTGGTTGTAACAGTTAGATAGTTTCCAATTGTACAAGTCCACATCACATCACCCATGCATCACATTATGTGCCCACCACCCAGAATCAGCTCCCCTTCCACCACCATATATCCGGTGCCCACTCCCACATCCCCCCATATCTCCCTCCCCCCTCCTCTCCCTTCTCCAGGTAACCACCAAACTATTGAGTGTGTCCATAATGCTCATACCCTCTCCCACCTCACCTCCCAATCTCCCTCCCCCCTCCTCCCCTTCCCTCAGGCAATCACCAGCTATTGAGTGTGTCCATAGGTCTCTGTGTCTTTGTTACTTTCAGTTTTATATTCCACCTATAAGTGAGGTCATATGTTTCCTGATTCTTTCAGTCTGATTTATTTCACTTAATAAGATGGTCTCTAGGTCGATCCATGTTGTCACAAATGACTGTATTTCACCATTTCTTATCGCTGAGTAGTATTCTATTGTGTAAAATATACCACATCTTCTTTATCGAGTCATCTATCGAAGGGCATTTTGGTTGTTTCCATGTTCTGGCCACTGTGAACAGTGCTGCGATGAACATGCGGGTACAAACATCTTTAAAGATTAAGGTTTTCAGGTGTTTTGGGTAGATACCCAGTAGAGGGATGGCTGGGTCATATGGTAATTCCATTCCTAATTTTTGAGGAATCTCCATACAGACTTCCATAGTGGTTGTACCAGTTTACATTCCCACCAGCAGTGTATTAGGGTTCCTTTTTCTCCACAGCCTCTCCAGCACTTGCTACTCCTTGTCTTGTTGATTATAGCCATTCTAACAGGTGTGAGGTGGTATCTCATTGTGGTTTTTCTTTGCATCTCCCTAATTGCTAGTGAAGTGGAGCATTTGTTCATATATCTGTTGGCCATATGTATGTCTTCATGAGAGAAGTGTCTGTTAAGGTCATCTGCCCATTTTTTAATTGGATTACTGTTTTTTTTCTTGTTGAGTTGTACAAGTTCTTTGTATAGTTTTGATATTAGCCCCTTATCAGAGGCATTGTTTGCAAATATTATCTCCCAGTTGGTTGGTTGCCTCTTTGCTTTGTTGATGGTTTCCTTTGCAGCACAGAAGCTTTTTAGCTTCATAAAGTCCCATTCATTTATTTGTGCTTTTATTCCCCTTGCCATTGAGGTCAGATTCATAAAGTCCTCCCTGAATCCCAGGTCTATAAGTTTTGTGCCAATGTTTTCTTCTATGCAATTTATTGTTTTCCTTTTATTTGGAGGTCTTTCATCCATTTTGAGTTAATTTTGGTATATGGTGAGAGATCGCAGTTCACATTCAGCCTTTTGCATGTGGTTTTCCAATTTTCCCAGCACCATTTACTGAAGAGGTTTTCTTTTCCCCACTGTATAT
>PVKE010041366.1:0-14204 GCA_004027555.1 Craseonycteris thonglongyai | reverse complement strand
CAATTAAATAACTTAGGGTATTAGAACTTAAAAATTATGATACATTAAATATATACTCAAGGGGAAGCAGGGATGGCTCAGTGGGTTAAGCACTCACTTTGCAGCACCGGGGACCGAGGATCGAATCCCGGCCCCACCCTGTGCGGAACCATATGCTGAACTGGGAGCTCCCCCAGTTCAGTTCTCTCTCTGTCTCTGTCTCTGTATCTCTCTCTCTCTCTCTCTCTCTCTCTCTCTCTCTCTGTCAAAAACAAATAAATAAATACAAATATATTAAAAAACAAAAACCAAAAAAATATTTAAAAAATATATATATACTCAGAGTATCATTTATATATTTGGGTGACTATAAATGTATACTTATACATACATTTACATAAACTACCTTTCAATAGTGAAATTACTTGAGAGTTTAGGTAAAGTTCACAAATAAATAACCAAATAATAATTCCAGTGGAACCCCCCCGCCCCAACACCACCACCAAAGCAAATAAAAAATAAAAAACAACAAGAAACAAAAATTTTGTTTGAAGATATATGAAATCTCAGGTAGTCAGGAGTTGAAGAGCCATTTGTGAAGAAGATGGTCAATGTATGTTAGTTAAGTTCAACTTTCTATATCTGCTCTTCCAACTTGAGTATGTGCTGATGTTTGGCTTGAGGCAATAGTCTAAGAAAACTTGCATAAAGGGTGTTAATAAAATAAGTTAAAGAAATGCTTTAGACAATCTCACAGACACTGGGCCACAAAAGTTGAATAGTAGCATTACAAAGGCATGCAGAATATTAAGAACCAAAATTCTAAAAAGAAAGGAAGTACAGAAATACAAACTCCAAAGTCTTATCTGGTTTTCTACTTATAAGTTTTAGATATAGTGAAGAATTTTTAATATTCTTACAGTATACAGAAGATGTTTTTGTATCTTTATAGCACCATGGAAATGCAAAATATGAGTCCCGCATCCATCCTTGATAGCTATAAATATCACAGTAGGCTCTAAGTTGAGAGCTATATTCAAGGACAGGGATAAACTTGGTCCACAGAAGATAACTGAGGTATACTTAATCTACAAACCTGCCTTGTTCAGGTACAGATTCTGATTCATTTGAAATGAGTTGTGCCCAAGCTGATTACTAGAAGATGCATGATTTTTCTAGGGAGATAAAATCATTCAGCGCCCCCACACTTTTTCATATAAAAGGTCTGACATTCATTAAAAACTAACACAGAATTCATCTAATAGCAATTGAGCAAAGGACCAAAATGTAATTGAAACAATTTTCACTGCAGGACCTAAACTACAAGATGCCAAGAATTACTATAAAAAACCAATAATTAAGAAATGGTGGTACTGTTGAAAGACAGGACTATACAAGAAATAAATGGTATATTAAATTCAAAACAAATCACATATGTAAGATACTTAATTTGACAAAGTCACTTTAAAAAAATAGATACATGCAGACATTTTTAATAAATGGTGGTGGGTAAATAACCATATAAAAACATAGTTTGTAATTAGTATTCAAGAACAAAAGCAGATTAAAAACAAATATAGATACCAATCATACCTGCCAAATGGCTAAATTAGGAAAGAAAGATAATAGACATTTGTGAGTGTTGGGAGAGTTATAAAAGAACTGAAACTATCTTACACAGTTGTTGAGAGGTTAAGTTGGAAAAACTGCTTTGGAAAATTATTTGACAGTATCATAAATAACTGAACAAGTATATCTAATAATGAATCTACATTTTTCTTCAAAAAAATTTGTCCATGTTTATCAACAAACACAATCAAGCATGGTTATAGCAACATAATATATAAAAGATAAATGTTAAAACAACTTAAATATTTATTGATTGTAGTGCACTTAAAGGAGTCAAGTCACAAACTGTAACTATACAAAATATAATAAGTAATGTTGCAAAAGCCTGACATCATGCACAAAAATGAACATGAAAGGCAGTTATGCTCACTACTATACCATTATATCACCAATGCTGCAAGATATACGTACCCCAGTGTTCATTGCATCATTATTTACAGTGGCCAAGACATGGAAACCCCCAAAGTGTCCTTTGATAGACTATTGGATAAAGAAGATGAGGTACATATACACAATGGAATATTACTTGGCTATAAGAAAAGATGAAATACTATCAATATGGATGGATCCTGAGATTATCATGCTAAGCAAAATAAGTTAGAATGAAAAAGTTTAGAACCGTATCACCTCACTCATATGTGAAATATGAAACTGAAAGCAACAAAGAAATAAGAAAAAGAAACTTATGGACACAGACAACAATTGAGTGGTTATCAGAGGGTAAGAAAATAGTGGAGAAGGGAGGAGTCCAATATATAGTGATGGGAGGAGAACTGACTCTGGGTGCTAAGCACATACTGCAACACATAGATGATGTATTATAAAACTGTATACTTGAACCTATATAACTTCGCTGTCTGATGTCACCCCAACAAAATTAATAAGTTAAAAAAAAATTAAGATGGAGTCTGATTCCATTTATGTAAAGTTCATAAAAAGGGAAAAATAGATTTAGAAGTTAGAAGATGCAGTAGTGATTAGAATGGATTCAAGGGAGGATTAGAATGATGGCAAAGTTAATTTTTAAGATGTGGTTTCAAAGGTGAATTCACATTGGAAAAATTCCAATGGGGCTATATACAAAGGCTTCCCAGAAAAATCCGTGATAAATGCCTCTATTTTTCATATTACATGGTTGGATACTTTCTGGACAGCCCTTGAGTTTCAGAGTAAAACTCTTCTTTAAATTGAAAAAGAGTCTACCTAAATTAGAAATATTTATATTTTTCTTATGATAGCTATTAGAAGCACCTTACAGTTATTTTTCTTTTTGATAACCTTAGCATATCACAAATTTTCAATTAATAGAATAAATCACAATTAATCTGAAACTAGAACATTACGTTAAAGCAAAAACAAACAAGCAAACAACAAAAAACTATAGCTTTTGAAACAAAAATGGGGTGCAGGAGCAAAAGAAGAATGGCACAAATATATAATTGGGACATGTACTTCTATGACCACATTTTGATAAATGGATATTTTCAAAAGTGAAATAAAACTAGATGGACTTATTCGAAAATAATAATATTATATATAAGTAAATACATACATATATAGTTATTTTTAAAAGTACGTTCTCCTTCCTTTCAGACTTAAGCAAAGTGTAACTTACTATTTTTTGAATAATAATAGTGCCATCAGTGAAATACTTATTTTTTTTTCACTTGAGGTATGAGATAATTGACTAGTTTAATCTGTATAAAACTAAAAATGCCAGAACATATCATATAAATGTTCTGTATGCCCAAGTTCATAGTTTTACTTGAATATAAATAAAAGCTCTCAAAAGTACAAATAAGATGGGATTGAGGAATGAATGTGACTAATTATTTGAATGAATAAAAGCTATAACACATTTTTATTTCAAGCCAAAAATTAAATACCAGCTATTAGCTATTTTTCTGACTCTAGTCAATTTTTAAGATAGGAAAATTTGGGGAGAACAACCTTGGAAGATAAAAAACAGGCATATGCAGGTCTAAGCCTGTTATTCAGCTTAATATTCTACATTAGATAAAATATTTTTAGGCAATTAAAAGATATTAATTCACTTATTTTTCATTGAAATGTGCACTTACAGTTTTTGTAAATATTGAGTTTACATGTGAAAAATTAAGAAAATGTCCCATGCCAGTTGCAAACATAAATTATGTCCCTTAATTCTGTTCATCATTTATCTAGATACCAATGCCCCTATCTGCCCTTTGACTATTAGTTTGTGAAGCATTTATTTTTGTTTCCATAAACCCTTTAAATAAAAAGCCATTTAAACCAGTCATCTGAAGCATAACATGCTTTTTCAGGGTTATCAAAATATCTTACTCTTCAAGGATCTTAACTATGCAATTCCAGTTTTGGGCTTTCTTCCAAACAGGACTGAAATAGAATTGCAGTTGCACAATAAACAAGAGTTGCTAATTGCCAATTTTGTAGAGTTTCTTTCAAAAAAGGAATATCACTTCAAAATGTGTTTTGATAGAACTTTTCCTCTCTATTCATCTTGTTTTTGATAACTCAGGACTAATTCTTTGCACTTGTGCATTTGAATTTTGCCAATGTTTTGAAAGATAATTCTTTTGTTTAATTTTCTCTTCACTAAATGCATTTTCAGAGTTTCTATTCTAGAGTTAGAACTGCAGTAATTTTCAAACTTTACAATTTATTTTCACAATATTATGCTTACATGTTCATCTTCAAATAGAAATTGAGTAACAGTCTTAAAAATCATGATTAAAGCAAATGACTTCTACAGTGTGGTCAGTAGAGTGTATGCTTACAGGTGTTTACCAGTATGTTGATATTGACATCTATGTTATTTACATAATTCTTCTGGACACCATGTGCTTAATTTTAAGCTAAAAACATCATCTTTAAGAATATCTAATGTTTGAAATAAATCTTCTATTAGGAGACTATGAAAAATTTCTAATCTACTTTATTCACTTCTATAACTATGGCTTATATATAATAGGTCATTTTCTTCCTGGGATCCATAAAAAAATTTAGAAAAAATTAAAATATGCATGTGATTAATTATACAAAGAGCACTGAAAGGAAATGAATAATTAGTATTATTAAATTCATTTGAACATGACTCTGATAGTTACCTTAATATTTTTCTCAAGAACAGCCAGAAATAATTTTGAACTGTATATGTGCTAGGTGCTTAATATAAAACCTCTCAAACAAATTTCTCCCACTAACTTTCCCAGAATAGAGAACTCTTTAGAGGCTGGTGAACAATGAAGCTGTCAGTTAATTTTTGTATATTTTTTCTTTGCTTAGAGCCACCTCTCTTCATTCTCTGTTCTTTCTCTCATTGATATTTCAGACGAAATCTATAAATCCCTTTTAATAATACTTGATTCTTTAAAATAAGTACCTTCCCTTGCTATATGTTTTCATAGCTCCTCTGTACTTTCTGTGTAGTAAGTAGAACACCACACCAATACTGTGTTACTTTTAAGCTCTTCCCAGTGGACTACAATCTTTTTTAGATGGGATATTTATTTATATTTCCAGGAGCCAGAAACTTTGCTGTTACATGTCTGTCTGTCTGTCTGTCTATCTATCTATCTATCTATCTATCTATCTATCTATCTATCTATCTATCTATCTATCTATCTATCATCTATCATCATCTATCTACCTATTACTATTGAGTGGTGTAGGAATTCTGGAAAGCAAACCAAAAGGGAAAATGTTTATTACCAGGAATTTGTAATTCAGATCAGACTAAATATTTGAAAGAATTAACTTTAAGAGGAGCAAGCAAAATTCTTGGGCAAATCTAGCTAAAAATGGCTTGAGATAATAGTTGGATAAATTAGGTTTTGGATTAAGAGATGGATCTCCATATACAAGCCAGAAAAAAGACCACTACGGCTATTGACATGGAAGCCAAGGTCAGCTTGAGAGCTCCAGGAAGCCATTAGTGAAGCGAGTTTTCTGGAAGTTGAATGACTAGTACTTATTTCAGTTCCAGGCCAGAGAGGCAAGGCCAGAGACTGGCTTACAATTTTAGCAGAGAGGATGCTGGAGATTGGAGCTGTGGAGTTTGCCAATATCTCCTGCTGCCTTTAAGCAAAGTCTGTGGCATAGCTCCTAATTATGCAAAACCCAGCCAGTATTGCCACTCCAGAGGCAATTTTTCTGACGCATGCCACATGCTATATACAAAACCATGAAGGGAGACAATAAAGTGCAGGTTGACATAAATATAAATAATTGTTATAAGATCTAAAGAGTTCGACTTTTTAACAAAATACTGAGAAATTATTTGGAAGCAAAAATAGAAAAAAAGGGGAGATTCTACTATACTTGAACATAACGCATAACATAGGTGATATGCGAGAAAATACACAACAGCTTCCAATTGGGAAGCCTGCCATGGAGATCATGCCCTCAGGGAACTGTCAGATTTCAGTTAGGAAAGGTAGTAAGGGAAATATTCAGAGAAAATCTATGGAGGGACATTGCTAATGACAGCTTGCCAGTTAGAGACAGTACACAACAGAAGGTCTTAGAGGAGGGGGAAAGGTAAAAAATTAGCATAGATAAGTAAATATGCACAATTAAATCTAAGTGATGTCAGACAACCTGGCATATGAGGAATTCTAGTACTCCTATGATAAATAGATTACTCTTCATGATGACCTATTGCCTAGATCTTTTGGAGAAAGTGGTTTTGAAATACAAAAAACAACAAAAAAACAAACAAAAACAAAAAAAGTGGGTTGTATAGAAACTTCTCAAGGGGAACCTGGGTCTTTCCAGATGTAATAGCTTCAACTTCATATAATGTAATTTTGTGAAAAAATCAGTCTGTATGAGATTATTCTGAAGAAGTTCTAGAAATACAGAAGTCCCAATCACACTGTCATATTCCTGTTTTACAAAAAAAAAAAAAGCAAACCTCTCATCAATCTTTAATTTTATTATTATTACGTAATATACTGGGATTAACATAAAATGAACTAACAAAACCTTCAAGAAAGCTCTAGAACACTAAAATGTATATTGGTGCTATGATATTAAATGATACTAAAGATTTCATAACAATTCTACTTGTTTTACACAGGTCAGTTCAGGAGAAAAAAAACATGTCTAAATACAATAAATGATAACGGAAAATAGTAAAATGATCATAGTGTTACTCTGTTTTATTGTTTGAGAGAAGGAGAGTGAGAGCGAGAGAGATAGAGAAGAGGGAGGTTCCAGAGCAGTCTCCGTAGTTGTGAAACATGAGTTGTAACACAGTTTCATTTCACATAGGTGGATGTGGGGCCACATGGGGAGGTAACCAAACCAGGGGGCCGCTCACATGGGGAGGCAGGAACCTTCAAACCAGAGCCATCCCAGAGGCTACCAGTTGTACCACAGTATAGCATATGGGTTTTGCAGAGTTTGGGGCCAGGAATCCAACCCTGGATCTAGCGTTTGTTAGGTAAGTACACAATCACTGAGCTATCCTGGCATCCCACATGTTTTTTCTATTATAAAGTCTTCATCATACTACTAAATTACATGTGTATATATGTGCATTTCAATATTATACTTTGTGTGTATTTAAGAATTTAAACCAATTGTCTTTCTACTTTGAACAGCCAGTTTCTTACTCAGTTTTTTGATATACAGTTGATAGTAAATATATATCTCTTAGACAAGTCAAAATGAAATTGGTGAATGCATGTGTGAATTGAATATTTAATTTTAGGGCATTTCCTAAGTGTATTTATTTAACAAGTGGTTTAATTTGTATTTATTGCATTAATATTAAAGTTGAGAGATATTTATATTGTTTTATAGTTACTATAATATTATAAATGCTCTGTATTTTTGTTCAGCTAAGTTATAAACTAAATAATGCATAGTATGGTGACTATAGTTACCATTACTATATTTTATATTTGAAAGTTGCTCAGACATACCTTAAAATTCTCATCACAAGAAAAACAATGTTTAAATATATAGGATGATAGGTATTCACTATACTTATTGGGGTGATCGTTTTGCAATATCTTCATTATGTAGTATTTCCAAAATTAATATAATGTTTGATGTCAAATATATCTCAATAAAAAAAGTAACTAGCACATATTTTCTATATTTTAAATTATTTTCACATCTAGATTTCTATTACATTTCTAAGATGTTATTTTCTGGTCAAAATTATATATGCAGAAAATATATATTTATTACTCATGCTACAATTTGCCATATTGATTTTTCAAATGGGTTTTTAAACGTTATTATTCAACTAATAATTTTTAAAAATTTATACAACATAACTTAAATAATATCAGCTGTTAAAAAGAGTAAAAAATTTCAAGTATCTAGGATAGAAACTCTGAATATCAGAAAAGTTTTAGAACTCTGTTGTCTAAAAGAGTGACTACTAGCAACAACTCATCATTTTTTTTAATTAATTGATATTTTATAAATTAAATTTTTAGTTTTCTTAATCACACTAGCCACATTTCATGGGCTCAGCAGCCTTCTTTGGCTAAAGGCTACAATCTCAGATAGTACAAATATAAAATACTCATATATTCATCTTTGCAGAAAGTTCTAATGGACAGTGCTTGTCTAGACACAAGGTACTTCATGAGACATTTGTTGGAAGATGTAAACAGGTGTCTGTTGTAATGATGTTTTTAAGATTAGTCAAAAAACTACTACAGGAAGGTTAAATCTTGCCACTGCTAATTTTTTATCACCTGCAAGATAAGAATGTATATTTTTAGGAGTTAATTTTCAAATGGTAAAAAGCAAGAAAAATAATATTACATGGCAGACAAAAATTATTTGAATTTTAAATTTCCATGTTAATGAATTAACTTTTATTACAACACTGCCACATACATATTTAAATATTACTTGTTCTGTGCTACAAATGTCATAGTTAAATAATTGTGAAAAAAAGCTTAGATTCTCTTTCTCTCTTTCTCTCTCTCTCTCCTGAAACATTTCAGAGTCAGGATAACAAGGAAAGGAGGAAAATGAGGAAAAAGGAGAAGAAAGAAGATCTGGAGTTGGGTAATTAGCAGGACCTGATAGATTATTAAAATATATTTCTTCTATTATATGTACATTATATCCAGGTGTAAGAGTTTTATTTTTACTGCAGTTTCAAAATAATGTACAAAATTCCTGATGGTTATTCTAATAATCAATATAAATAATATTTGCTTTGACAAAGTGAGAAATGGAAGCTTTTTGGGAAAAAAAGGTACATTAAAAAAATCCAAACAGGGAAGCCGGGGTGGCTCAGTGGGTTAAGTGCTCACTTTGCAGCGCCGGGGCCCGGGGATCGAATCCCAGCCCTGGCCCGTTAGGAACCATATGCTGAACTGGGAGTTCCCCAAGTTCAGTTCTCTCTCTTTCTCTCTCTCTCTCTCTCTCCTCTGTCAAAAATAAATAAATAAAAAAAATATATATAAAAAAAAAAAATCCAAACAACAAAATGGATTATTCATCTATTTAAAAATACACTGTATAGAATCTCAAATATTAAGCCTAAAATATATATAAGGGTGTCCCAAAATTCACGCAAGATTTGAAGTTTGAGTCATTTGTGCGGTAAAGTGTTGCCAATGAAAAAAAAAGACAGCATGGCAGCTGACAGTTCAGAGTTATTAAAAATGGAGTGCTACATGAAAGAACAAGGCGTTTTCATTGTTGAGCAATAAAAATTTACAATTTTTAATTGTAAACCTGTGTTTTCTATCAAAATTACTTCTTGCATGAATTTTGTGACACACTTTAATATAGATTACATATTTTAATTATTTTAAACAGTGTTTTCTGTAGTGAAAATTCAACTCCTTTTTTATTACTTTTTAGGAATCTACAGCTATCAAAACCTGTATTATTTTTGCTTGGTTTTTAAATGGTATCTCAGTCTTATAAATACGAGAACTAAAAATAATATTCATTGCTCTTACTCCAGATGGAATTACCAAGGTTTAAGACTCAGGGTCCACATATTATTGGGTACTTTTAGGTCAGATTAATAAATCAACCTCATACAATAGTGTGGGCTTGATTTGGGAAATTATCGAGGAAGCACGGCACTATTAGGATAGACACAACAGGTCAATTTTTTTCCCCCCTAACTTATTTATTTATTTATTTATTTATTTATTTATTTATTTATTGTTTTTGACAGAGAGAGAGACAGAGAGATAGAGAGACAGAGAGAGAACTGAAGTGGGGGCACTCCCCAGTTCAGCATATGGTTCCGCACGGGCTGGGGCAAGGATTCAATCCTCAGTCCCCTGCGCTGCAAAGTGAGCACTTTGAGCCACTGAGCCATCCTGGCTTCCCACAACAGGTCAATTTTAACAACCCAGAATTGAAGGAATAAGAGTGATAGAAAAGAAACAGATGTGTGGTATCCCAGAAGCCTTCAGAGTGAAGCTAGTATGGGGCTTTGGCAGTCTATAGCCTGATACCTTTGCTTTATTTTCGTTTCTAGTGTGAGAAGATCAAAGTTCTTATTCTTTTATGTCATCCAGCAGATATTTTTAAATTAAATATATACATATTAATGAAGGGTCCATAGACATATGCCAGGTTTAACACAAAAGAACACATTCACAATCCTCCTAAAGAATAACAGTGCTTCTCAGAGAAAGTGAAGCCTCCATTCATAATATAGAATGTCTGCTTTTATCTAAATGTAAAATACTATACGAAAATTACCTTGCTCATAAGAGAGCAGTCCTTTATGTAACTTTTTATAAAAAGTGGCAGACCTATTTTGTTCACCTCTGCCTTCTGATTGTGTTGTTTGCCATATATTTCAGTATGGCTTTGTCTAGCATAAAAGTAAACAACCATTATGTAACTGCAAGCCTTTTGGACTCCACACCGTGGGTAAAAGTCCTGAGTTAAAATTTGTACCCAAAGTCAAGGCAAAGATTTAAACGAAGATGGGTCAGTAGGTCACTTGTTCTCCTTAGGAAACACTTGATCTTCTTACAAAGCTATGCTCACATCTAAGGGGTTGATGAGATGATCGCAGAATGGTTTTATTTTGAGGCCCAGAACACATCTCCTCAGCCCTATCTGGAAATAATAACTTCACAAGTGAAGCAATCTAGTTTTGAACCAAGATACATCTCTGTTTAGCAGGCGAGGCAACCTTTCCTGGAATTATGATAGCACCTCATTAAATACCACCACCACCACCCACCCCATGTAGTCTTAGAAGGACTATGTTCTCCCATGCAATGATAATACATTTTATAGCAGTAGAGTTTCTGTTTACTCTAGCTTGTTTTTAGTTGCAGGATATCTCTGTGTTAAAAAACATGATATAAGAAACAAACTACTTTTAGTCATTCAAAAATATCTTATTTTTTATTTTTAATGACTTGAAATATATATATTATATAATATATATAAATATATATATATTATAATATATATATATATATTATACTAAAATAAAACAGCTCTTTCCTTTCATATTTAAAAATGTCCATATATTGGGATCTTCCTCTTATTCTCACTCTCATTTCTATTGCCTCTGCTTTGATGAAGAATGAAATGCTTCATGTACTGTTCTATTGGCAAACAATGAATACATGCATAAATTCAGAGGGCAACTCATTTGGATAGAAGTGAGAGAAGATTAGACGATTTGACACCTCCTTTCAGGTTTAAGTGATTGCCATCTTCCTCCTTTAATTCCTGTGCCCACTTCTTTATATCCTTCTACTAATTAGCTGAGAGAGCCTTTTGCACTGTTTGTGATATTGCTTTTTAGTATGACCTTTAGTTATTTAATTACACAAGGAGAGAAATGCTGGCTTTCCACTTACATCCCCTATGGTCAGTAAATTTGTTCAATATCTTACTTTAATTTGTTCTATTATAATCTAAGTATAGAGAAGCAGTGTCCTCAAGATACTACACAAGTAATTATGAGCTAATATATTCTATTGAAAAAATGAACAAAAGTTTTCAAATTACATAGTAATAGTCAATTTACTCTTCACATTTCCTGCTTCTTATGTGGTTCCTTGGTTATCATGCCAGATCTTTAATATAGGTCAGATCACATTATTAGCCAAGGTTCTTCCACTTGAGGCTGAGCCAAAGTTTAAGAAATAAGTAACAGTGGTGGTTTCATTTTCATAAGTTACATATATAACTATAAAGACCAATAAATCAAATGTTGACATGCAGAATAGTTCTTGTGATTTCTCTTTTTATGGACCCTTGGATTAAGTAGCTGATAAAATCTCTTCTGTTCTAACTCATGTATTCAATTTGTTTCACATGGATCTAGAAAAAGGAACATAGAGAGGTGAATACACACATAGTTTATATTAATAACTGAAACTGACTCACAATTATTTCCTACATCTAAAACCATTAAAGATAACAACAAGATCAGGGATATATACCTGAATAAAATAGCCAAGATATCCTGCATCAATTAGGTATAGCAAAAAAAACAAAAAAACAAACAAAAAAAAGCTGGGAAACACAGACCTTCCAAATTACTACCAAGGACATTTAACAATAACTATTTCATACTCATGAGTCTATTGATATATTTCAGATAAGCTAATCTAAAAAAAAAATTTGAGCTTGAAGGCTCTGCTTCTTGCCAGGGACAGTTTCACTCTTCACTGCAGGCTAGTATCAGTATGTTACAATTATGCTTACTCTGGGTCCCAGGATGAAAGAGCAGCTAGTACCCAGGGAAACCTCCACGCTACAGAAGCATAAGTGGATTACCTTAACTATGGAATCACAGTAGAAACATTTGCATATATCACATCAGATAATGTCTCATTTGTCAAAAGCTAGTAATATGGCTGAACCTACAGGCAAGCTATGAGTATAAAAAAATTTGCCCATCTTTTCAACTAAAGCCCAACTAAAATGGAGTTGAAGTATAGTTTTCTCAAGGAGATAGGGCTTAGGAACAAAAGTTGAAGAGTAAAGTAATCTATTGCAGCATTTAAAATTTATGTGATGCATTTACCTGCATACTGGTTTAGGACACAATAAATGACTCTTCTATTTTGACATGTATATATATAAATATATATTTTCTTCTTTTGACATAGATATTTAGAGTACTGGTGATGACTAAATTATAAGAGTCATGCTTTGAAAGCCAATATTATTGATTTAAAAGCAAAGCCATGAACTTTGCAATGTCTATATTAAAATTTTCTTGTTTTAGTTACTCTCCTCCATGCATTTTACATTCTACTAATGACCATGGATGATATAGTTAAATATACTGATAAGGACATGTAGTTTAGTGTTTAATAAATTTGAATAAAATGTTAGTTGAAATTTAATTAGAGGTAAACTTTTGAAGAAACTGTATATATAAACATTATTTTTTAAATGTCAAAGTTTTACGAGTTAAGGCAGGATAATTTTTGTAAATGATGACCAAAAAAACCCCCCAAAAAACAACAAGAACAAAAGCCCCTTAATCTTATACACAACAGTATCAAGATAAAGTGCATATATTATATTTAGTTTATTTAATTGTATAATTATAAACAATGATTCATTTTCATATGTGATCATAAGAAGTAATCATCGTTTAAAATAGCTTAAAAAGTGTAATACTTAAAATAAAATTTTAAAATTTAAATATATTTAAGGAGTAAATTAAAGATATATTAAAGAAAATATTTAAAAAGAAAGTCTGTCATCTAGTACAATGACAGATAATTTTGTAGTATTAAATTCACAGGCTATAATTTATATTGTAACACATTTTAAGTTATAACTGAAAATGAGGTCAAGAATTTCATATTGCTAACAGCAAGTCATGTCATTTTAAAATATAATGTTGTTACTTCAAAACCTCCAGCCATTTCAATTAAAAAAGAACCAGTGTTAATAAAACAGATGTTTCACTTTAATTATACCAAACATATTTGGGAGCATCTGTTTGGCTTTGTGTTTATAACGTCCATTTTTAACTTTTAAATTTAACAATAAGCATTTGTCTTTTAAGAAATATGGTGCATATATACACATACCAATAGGCTAACCTTCATATACAACTTCCTAAAACCTTAACCCTCAGATAAATCAATGAACGCATGCAGAAGGCCTTTTAGAACGATATTTAATACAGATTTATTATCAACCAAATAAAATTTGCATATGTATTTATTTATATAAATGTGTTATGCACTTGTAGGTATGTGATTTATATAATCATAGTTTTATGGTTAGGAAATAATAAGGCTGTTATAGGGGATTAAAAGAATAGTGTACCATGGTTAACAAAAATTTAATTTGTCATATGTTTAAAAAAGTAATTTTTCATTAAATGCCATTCTCAGATTGCTTCCAAAATACCTAAAACCTATTATTAAAGCTTAAATGCTAAAACTTAAGACATCTGAAACAAAATATCTATTATTTTCTAGCAGGTACACAGAAATACAAGTCCTGAAACTATTGACATTCCTTTTGATATACATTATTTGGAATGTAAGTTGTTAATCCACAAAATGTTCATAATCATGAATGAGCCTTTACTTTTTAATTTTTGTGACATGAAGCTGTAATAACTGTAAATTATGAAACTTCTTACA
>PVKE010041365.1:0-14197 GCA_004027555.1 Craseonycteris thonglongyai | reverse complement strand
AAGTTGTTTCCATTAAAAAGATACTGATTTTAAAAACTAATAACTTAAAAACTGCCACAAAAAACAAACAAATGGTCCACAAAACATTCTCCTTTCCTTCTGAAGGTTTTACGATGCATTGTAATCATTAACCAGTCTTTTACTATTGAACTTAAATGGCCAATTGAGATAAACAGTTCTGAGACCTTCTTCCACCACTGATTAAGACTGGGGTGGCAGTTATTTGGGGTAATATTCATTTAGCCTTCTGAGCTTTCTGGGCAGACTTGGTGACCTTGCCAGCTCCAGCTGCCTTCTTGTCCACTGCTTTGATGACACCCACAGCAAAACGGCCCAGAGGGGGGTAGTCAGAGAAGCTCTCAAAAAAAGCACTGACTTTTTTTTTTTTCAGAAGAGGAGGTTTTTCTTTATTGGGAATTCCCATGGGCCGAGGTCCAGTGATTCCAGTGATGTACTGAGGCTGCAGGAATATACCGCAGCATTACCTCTGCCTCCTATATTCTCTCGTGGTAGAGGGAAACCACAAACACCCACCCTCTAGCCCTCCCCATTGCCACTCTTAAGGATTTCCCAAGTACACCCCCGAAAATGACCCACACACAAAGTTAAGCCCAGCAAAGGGCCAAACATAGAAAGCCTCAGTAACTCTTCTTTGTGGAACCAAAGCCGGAGAAGACCATCACAGCTGCCATCTCATCCTCCTCCTCAAATGTCAAGTCCTCCTCAGCCCTCCTTTTCTTCTCCTTCTGTTTTTCTTTCTTGTAGGCTTTGGCCTTTTCCTCCTCTTCTCTGAGCTCCTTCATCCTTTCCTCAAAATCATAACCATAGATCCAGTAAATGGCTATTTTCATTGCAAAGATTGTAAGAACAGATGGGAGAGTGCTTATGTGTGGTGCATTTCTGGAACTAATAAGGTTTATTTCAAACAACTCTGTTGCAAATGCCAAAAGAGCTTTAACCCTTATCGAGTAGAAGCAATCCAGTGTCAGACCTGTTCACAGTCTCGTTCCTGTCCGTGAAAGAAAAGGCATATCGATCTAAGGAGGCCCCATCGACAGGAACTGTGTGGCCGCTGCAAAGACAAGAGAGTCTCCTGTGGAAATATTTACAGCTTTAAATATGTCATGTGACAGGCAGCATGGCTTGCACATGACACTGAACTTTTCTTGTCACTCACTGTACTGTTCCTTTTTTGTACCCTAGTTCTGATCTGGTTTTGGAAAATGGATTAGGCTTTTGTACTTGTTGTAGATTGTTAGCAATTGCACAGTGTGAATACGAATAAAATAAATGCATGTAAAATAGCACTGCCACTGGAAGCCTGGAGACCAGATGTTGCTTTCAATCAACCAGCGGTCAAGCAGCGTTAGATGAAGAATGTCTGCACCTCCCCATCTCTGGTCCTAAGAGAAACATGTAGGGCAATTTTGGTGGAGTCATGATTGTTTTAGCTCATGTTTCTATTTTTCCTAAGACACTGCGGCCAAGGTCAGGAACAGAGCAACCAAAATGGTGGCCCTTGGTCCAAGGACTTTGAAGAAGACATCACAGCCATGCGATTCCTCAGGGTCACAGGACTTGGGTTCCAGCCTGCCTCTTGCCATTGCAGATGTTAAGAGAAGCTGGCAATATGACTTGTTCTCTCTAGACTTCAATGTTTAAAGCTGAGTAATGAGAGCATTATTACAGATGATTTGTATTATCCTTTCCAGTTGAATATTCTGTAATTATGTAGATATGAGGGCAGCCTGGTCTTGGCTAAGCCTTGGGACAGCCACCTGGAAAATCAGTACAGTGATGTCTCCAGGACAAAAGACTCTCTTGGTATTTCCTACTAGTCCCCATGGGGAAAACAGGTTAAAACAGCTGGCTGGATATGTGCTGGGCCAGAGAGTGAGAAATGACTGACGGTGAACTTAATTTTAAAGGACCCTCTAATTAAACCTCTTAGAGTCAATAAAATATCTCATTCCTTAGCTAATCCTGTATACTGGAGGGATTTAGGAATTAATATACATTTCAGGAAGTCTTGTCTTTCACATTTGTAAAGGTTTTCAGTTAGGGTAACAGTAAAACAGAACAGAAAAAAACAACTAGGTTTCCTTCTAATTCAGTTTCATGCCAATAACTATGTATGTATGAAGCATCCATTAAATGAGATTTATTTATTTATTTTGCTTTTGCTTTTAAAAAATATTCAAATTTAATAATTTATATGCTTTCCATTAAGACACACATTCCTATTTTTCTTTAAAAGGAGTTAATCAATGAGTCCTGAGTGCGCCAACCCCGAGCTGACTCAGTACTGCCCAGGCCTCACCTAGCAGAAGCTTTGCCCAGTGCCCTCCCAAGCAGCATTCTCCTGCCAGGCCTGCCCCTCTACGCTGCTTTGTGACTTGTGGTTTTAGCCGGGGTCTGGGCCATTGTGTGAGGCCCTGATCTGCCTTCCTCCTGCCAAGTGAAGAGGGGCAGTGGGTGGTTCTTTTGGACAAGGAGGCAGCTCTCCACTGACCCCGAATTTCTTCTCCGGCCTCATGCTCCCTTCTCCACCCCATTCGAATCTTTCAAATTTTTTTTTTTTATGGTTAGAAATAATTTTATTCAAATGTATACAGTTATATTTACCAACAAATAGTATAAAATATATTCAAAGAATTAGCAAGAGCAGATGCTTTAAAGGTAATCCTAAAATATCGGAAAAAAACATGACGGTAGTAGTAAGGCCGTGGAAGAAGCTATTATATAAGGTTGGTACAGCTTCAAGGAGTTCTGATTTTCATATAATAGTAATAGCAAGCAACCCCTGAGTATTTCCCATGTACCATCACAATGGCAAAATGATCTTCCTGAAGTTATCTCATTTAATCTTCACCAACCCTATAAAGTTAACGTCAATTCCATTTTAACAAGGAGAAAAATAAAGCTTAGAGCGGGAAGTTACTTGTCCAAATGTACACAGCTTATAAACAATTGAGCTAGGTTTAAAGTTAAAACCCTTAGTCAAACTCCACAACTTATGCTCTTAGTCACTGTGCCATGCTTGTTCTTCCAGAGGACAAAACCTGTTCCTCGCTAACAAGAATAGAGCAGATTTTTAAGACGTTAATATGAAGGCAAAGTTAGAGGAAGAGAAGCAAAAACCTTTGATAATATTCAAACTGAATCATCCTTGAATCATTCTGACCCCACTTGGGTCCTTTGGGGATTCACTTCTGCACGAAAAACTGCATGTTTTTCTTGAATTCAGCTTTTTGACTTTAGAAAACATTCACAAAAGTTAAAGCTTAAATTTTATTTTCTTTTTCACCTTCTATTGCACATTTAATTTTAAGATAGCACTTTAAATTGAAACCCAACTACTCCTAATGGCGTTGTCCTGCGATGTGGGGACAGGTAACGTGCAGGCTCTCCAGTCCTATGGGTTTGCAGAGGCAGTGCCAAGGTGAGGCTGGTCATCACTCTGTTGGTACTGTGACTGGGTGCCTTCTTCCAGCTACACGATCAGGAAGATGTTGCATGAGAACAACTGGGCAGGCCCTTTTCCGGCACACATGTCAGCCACACCAAACACAAAGGTGACTTGGAAAGTTAAATTAAGGCAGTTAAAAGAAAAATCTGTTCCAAAGGTCTTGAATTTGGCTGTGCAAAACAGGAGCCTTAGGCTACGTAGCAATGTCTACAGAAGCTAAAACTGTAGGTTCATACTGTAAGTAGTCTGTCTGACATCAAAGCTCAGGTTTTGGAACAGGTTTTAAATCCATTTGAATTTCTGAGTTGGGAAAAATTTAAAAAGGGCCAACTTTACAGCACTAACAAGGTACTTCCTCATGTGTTGCTAATCATTTCCTCAAATTGGCATTCCACATGACAGTCTTGCAAAAAGTGTTGATAGGTTTTTCACAGGAGGGGAGTGGAGGCTAAGATGTTGAGAGTCCTTAATATTCTAATGCGGGTTGACCTCCAAGAAGAGAAAAGGGGTATGCAATATTCCCCCAAGCTTTTTGAGCAAACAGTTTTTTCACGGAACACATCATAAACAAAACTAGTAAATAAGACTTTTTGAAATGGAAGTTAAAAAGCCTGATCTCTTCACATTTTCCCTCCCATTCTCTGCTAACACCATGTGGAGGCATATTTGGTTACATTTCCCCCCTTACCGTTAAATATACAAACTATAACACCTTTCAAAATAAAATACCCACATAAGATAACTTTAATAAGACACTGATCTTGCTCAGACCCTCCACCACAAGAGCTGCTTGCTACAAGGGACAGTTTCAGCTTCTCTATGTGGCCTGTGGGATGGTCCATCTTCTCAGAATACAGTACAATCAGCCAAAGTTAATCAATGGAGAGCTTCCTAACGGGAAAAAAATAAAGTCTAATGTTTTTGGAAAAGAATGCTATCAATCTTTTTGAGATTTGAGTTCACCTAATGTTACAAATAAAAGACCCATGAGTGTGGCTGCTCTTCTCACCCTGAAGAGTGAATGGCCTTTTGATACCATTGAAGAAAGAAGACTTGTATAATCTGAAAACACCCACTGTGTCTTGAATCAGGTCAACAACAATGCAGTGCGAGATTTAGCAACTGTGACGTGGCTACCAGAGTAGGTTTTAGAAGAACTGAGTGATTATATAATGAACTGCTCTACCTACAAAAGTTCTCCGGCCTCTCCTTTAGCACAATACTGCTTGCTGTTGAACTAAGTCCCATCTGATCTGCAATTCCATGACAAAGCTCATTAAAGATCCTCAGACTCTGGGATTTTGGTGGGTTTCTTGTGTAGAGATTCCAGTGAGAAGGCCATTGGGGAAACAGGTCTTGATTCTGGAATATGCTCCATCCTGTATTTTTTGATGTATGGTGAAGCTACTTCCCAAACCTTTGGCTCTACAAGCAGCCTGTGTGCTGCCTCGATGTCTGGGGCCATGAAGCGGTCTTTTATCAGGGGCCTGACAACAGAGCGCACCAGGTCCTTTGTGGTGAGCCAGCCACCACAAAGCTGCCATCCAGCAAGCATATTTTATTTGATATATATATATCGTCTGATTATGGGGCCCTGGACCTAGAAGCGGCGGAGTTTGAGAAGCCAGCAGCTCGGGGTTCAGTGGCAGCGGCCCCCTTGGCCGAAGTTGGGGGGGGGGCGCCGAGCGCGCAGGGTGGGGTGTTAGGGGTCCTGGTCTTTGGCTTCTGAACTCGGTCCTGTTTCGACAGCGAACATGTCTCGGCCTGTCAGAAACAGGAAGGTCGTTGATTATTCACAGTTTCAGGAATCCGATGACGCTGATGAAGATTATGGAAGAGATTCGGGCCCTCCAGCTAAGAAAATTCGATCATCTCCCCGAGAAGCCAAAAATAAGAGGCGATCTGGAAAGAATTCACAGGAAGATAGCGAGGACTCAGAAGAAAAAGATGTGAAGACCAAGAAAGATGATTCTCACTCAGCAGAGGACAGTGAAGATGAGAAAGAAGATCATAAAAATGTGCTCCAGCAACGACAGGCCACCTCTAAAGCAGCTTCTGAACAGCGAGAGACGCTCCTGGAAGATGTGGGCAGTGAAGAGGAGCAAGAGGAAGAGGACGAGGCCCCATTCCAGGAGAATTCCGGCAGTGATGAAGATTTTCTAATGGAAGAGGATGATGATAGTGACCATGGAAGTTCAAAAAAGAAAAACAAAAAGATGGTTAAGAAGTTCAAACCTGAGAGAAAAGGAAAGAAAATGCTCAAACCCAGGCTAAAGGCAACAGGTGTTTCCTCCTCAGTGAGGCCAAGTCCTGTGAAAGGCAAAGGGAACGTGGGCCGCCCCGCAGCCGCAAAGGCGTCCAAGGAGCAGACTCCTTCTCCCCGAGAAGAGGACGAGGAGCCGGGGAGTCCTCCAGAAAAGGAGCCGCGAGCGAGCCCGCCGCCCGAGAAGTCTGCGGGCCAAGGCTCTGAGGAGGAGGCCGCGTCTGGGGAGGATGAAAAGTTCTGGTGGTTTGGGGAGAGATTTTATTAAAAAAAAAAAAGAGGGGGACAAAGAGGGAAAAAAAGAAAACCTACTTAAGATAGAACTTGGTTTTGGCTATGGCTTGACTCATGGGCTTTCAGTGCTTTTTTCCTTTGTTAAAAATAACATTTTTCTCTTTTTTTTTAAAGAAAAAAAAATGGATTTTTTTTTTATTTCCCAAGCAAGTTTTATTCCCCCCCAAACCCGTGGCCATTCAGATGCTGCATGGAGGTGGCTGTGATCCACATGTCATTACATTTGCATAGATGTACATGACAAACAATGGATGGAGTCAGGTCACAAAGGAGCCCGCAACCAGGGACGCCACTGCACACAGACACACAGGGATGCACAGATGCACAGCCGAAGCACAGATGGTGTGGGAGGCCGGTTCACTGATTCTTCGAAGACCAAGCTGAGGTAAAGAGGGAACATGCAAAGCAGTTTCTAAGATACCTAAGAAAACGTGAGGGTCACATCTGCCTTCCAGTGATTAAGAGGCCTGAGATAGATAACTGGAGAACCGGTGTACCAGCTCTGGAGTCTGCTCTGGAGTTGGAGCACAAGTTAACCAAGCTCCTGCGAGACCTGAAGACCTTGGCTTCTGCAAACGGTGAAACTGATCTCTTACACTTCATGGGGAAGTACTTGGATACACAGAAGACGAACATAGGCTGCTTGGAACACCAGATTACATGTCATAAAACATTGGAGAAGCAGGCCCAGGAGGAAGACACATTTAAAACACCTGCTGAAGCATCAGATAAAAAGACTGAATATCTGAAGGCAACACAGCAAGTCCTTCCTGTGGTGTGTCCCAAAGTCAGCTCCATAAGAATTTGGTCTTCACTTGACAGAAGACTACTTCTCCTTATCTAGTACCCTAATTCTCATTGTTATGCATTAGTATCCTAATCCTCATTGTAGGTTACGCATACAAATAAATCTGTGTTTGCAATATTAAAAAAAAAAGAAAAAAAAAGAAAAAAGAGGAGGTCTCCTCTGTCCTGTTCCCGGTTCCCTGTGTTTTATCTATGAAGATATAGTGTCATTACCATAAATTCATCCTTTTACAGTGTGATGTTCTGGGTCCCGCAGAAACGGGTGCTCGGGAAGGGCCGCAGGTCGGCCTTGGGCTGGGCCCAGAGCAGCCCCCGCGCTCCCACATCCAGAGGGCCTGGGTCTTTGGAGGAGGGACCTGGCAGGGGGAGGGGGAGGCTGTAGCTGAGGGCCTGCTGGGTCGTGGGTCCAGCCAGTGGCCTCTGCCCAATACATACCCATCACTTAAAGCATTATTTATACAAATGCACTTTATTGTTTTAAACAGAACAAAGCAGGAGAGCTGGGATCTGGAGGGAAGAGAGGTGAGTCCAAGGAGACTCCACAGCTGAGGCTGTGGAAAATCAGTGCCAGGGCCCAAGAGACCCATTTGTCCAGTTAGTTACCAGAAGTCACTGACATTTTCTGCAACTGCCTTGAGTCCAGAAAAATAAAAATAAAAAAATACTTGCAGCAAGAAAATGCCAGTGTGCAATTGAGTGAACAAAAACAAAAATAAAAACAAAACAAAAACAACAAAGTGGACAGCTTACTTGCTCTCTGTCTCAGGTTTATCTTCTCCCCTTAAATCTCTCAGAGCCCTAATTAAACACAAACAAAAGTCTCTTCCATATATAGGCTATTTCTTCAGTGGGTTAAGCACTCACTTTGCAGCGCAGGGGACCAAGGATCGAATCCCAGCCCTGGCCTGTGCGGACCCATGTGCTGAACTGGGAGCTCCCCCAGTTCAGTTCTCTCTCTGTCTCTGTATCTCTCTCTCTGTATCTCTCTCTCTCTCTCTGTTAAAAACAATGAAAAAAATAATATATAAAAAAAAGAGGTAGTAGGGGCTACATGTTCTTGGCTCAAGAAGCCAAGGTAAAGCTTTGGCTATTTTATTTTAAAAAACAAGGGAGAGAGAGAGAAGAAAAAAGGGAGCAGGGAACAGCCAGGAAGCAGGAAGAAGCTGGCCGGGTGCCTAAGGTCCCAACCTCAGTAGGAATAAGCCAGGGTCTCAAAAGGCTCCCCCCACGCCCATAAAAATTCATGTTGGGGGACCGGCCAGGGAGGTAGGTCAGAAGTTGGGAAACTTGGGAAGTCGGGATGACTCAGCAGGTAAAGAGCTCACTTTGCAGCCCCAGGGACTGAGGATCGAATCCTGGCCCCAGCCCTTGTGGACCCATGTGCTGAACTAGGGTGAGCTTCCCATGCGGGAAGCCCCCAGTTCAGTTCTCATCCCCAGGTCAGTCCCTGGCTCGAGGGGGTGAGCTTCCCACTCACACGCAACTTGCCGTTACCGGGATGTGCCAGGCACACTCCCCACCTCAGGGCCACGGCACATGCTGTCCCTTTGTCTGGAACGTTCTTCTTGACTGTCTCCCTACCTCCTTCAACTCTTCACTCGTATGACACCTTTCCAGTGAGGCCTTCCCTGATCAACCTACTTAAAACGGCCGTATCTCCCGCCCCAACACCCTTGCTTAATTGACTACATATTCCATTCGGGTAGTTAACCACTGTGTGCTCTCCCCACTGGTGTGCAAGGTAAAGGAGGGCAGGGCTTTGTGTCTATGTCGCTCATGGCTGTTTCCCTGGACACTGAACATTTGTTGAATGAATGAATTACATGAATGAATGCGTGTCAGCTGCCTACACTGGTGACAGCCATCACAGCCCCAGAATAGCTACAGTGGGTGAGGAAGGTCCTCCTTTCTCTTGGGTATACACCTAGGAGCGGAATTGTTGGATCCTTTAGGCAATTTTTTTTTTTTAATAACATTTTTTCTCTAGCTTACTTTATTGTAAGAATACAGTAAATAATATATGTAACATACAAAATAATGTGTTATAATTGACTATATTATCAGTCGACAGCATGCTATTAGTACTTGTAAGTTTCGGGGACTCAAAAGTTATATGTGAATTTTAAACTGAGCCAGGGGTCAGTACTCCTAACCCCTGTGTTGTTCAAGGGTCCACTGTACTTCTCTCTGCTCCCTCTCCAACTATCACAACTTTAAAGCCAGTCAGGATCCCATCTTACCTGGACTCCAGCAGTTTACTACTAACCAGTTCTCCAGTCTCTCCGGTGTAGCATCCCGGGAGGCACTCCTTCCACATGCTATATATAATTAGTGTTTCGTCTAAAACAGTATCTGACAATGTCTCTGAAGAGCAGCATGGTCCTTTCTGATCTGAGCCTTGCTTACCTCACACCCTATGTTTCAGATATACTAAACAACTTAAAGTGCCCTAATAAATCAGGGCATCACGCTCTGGTCTTCAAGTCTTTGTATGAGCAACACCCTCTGCCTTACAATAAACTCCCACTTGCCTCCCAATCTCGAGGTCCAGGGTTTATCCTGACCTTGGCCCAAGCAACCCATATATATTATAATATTATATGTGACCAAGCCAATCACTCGGGACACTGATTTGCATTCATAGTAATGCAATAGTAATGAGCCAAAGGCTCATTATATCTGCATATATAATATATGCATATATTAAATAATTTAATTTAACCGCTGGGGTTGGGTTCCGCTTGTCCTTTGAAGGCGAAGTTTGTATTTATTTTTCTTAACTGTTAGGAACTTCAGGCAGCATTTGTACGTGTAAAATTAAAGTCCGTTTTCTGATAAAAAAAAAAATGTCCATCCATCCTGGATGATATGACGCTGACATCAGCTGGGTTTTCAATGGCAACAATGGCACGAGCTGCTAGTAGAAGCTTCTCCCAGGTTCTCTTCAGGTTTATGATGTAGATGCCGTCACTTTTCCATTTGTAAATGTACTGCTCCATTTGGAAGTCAAGGTTGGTGCCACCTAAGTGGGTTCCTGCTGCAAGGAATTTGAGGACATCCTCCTCCTTCATCTGCAGGACATCAAGGCCTCCAGACATTGTGAAAGATTCCCTTTAAGTTACGTGGGAACCGAGAACAATGCCGTATGGATCCCTCTCTGAGTAGTGCGGAAAAGCTTTTTTTTTTTTTTGATTTGTAAATTCTTTATTTTGGCTAATATTGACTGCATTCATTATTACCACAGATTGATAATAGCTCCAGAGGAGAGTTATTCACTAGACATTCTGTTGTTATTATACACTGAAAGTTAGAAAGAGACCATAAGGGGTTTTAAATGGAATAAGGAGGAGAAAAGAAGCTCAGAGGACAACATGAGGGCCTGATCATCCCTGTTATCAGGAAATAAGTTTAGATCAGATCTAACTTAAATGCCAGCTTCTCCAAAAAAGGTTTTCAGAAAAAGATCACATAACATTATTCACAGGACAAAACAATGTCAATGTGTCTAGAAAACATCTCACTGACATGAAAGACCCACCTTAGGAACAACTGTACATAGCACCACGACAGAGCTGGAGTCACGGCAGCTGGGCATCAATTAAGATTCTACTGTGGACACAGCAATTTCTAGCGGCTCACTCACAGGTGTATCTGTGTTGTATCTTTTTTTTTTTATCATTTCATAATAATGGAATATATTAATACTACAAAGCACAGCATCACAAGAAAACAAATACTGAATTTTTACTGTCAATTGCTGCCCTAGATTCTAAAATATGCTTTGTATTTTGTGAGGTATTTTCTGGTAAACTTTCTGCATTAGACTTTTCCCTGTATGCTACCATGAGAAGTAGCAGAACATGGATATTTCTTCCTCGCTTAAAATTTTAATGTGATTAAATGGTGGACAATGCAGTACATGCTGATCATATAGACCTTGCTCACCAAGGACATACCAATTGATATGTATACAGGTTCACTGCTTGGATTTGTCACCTTCGAGAACATCGACGATGCCAAGGATGCCATGATGGGCATGAATGGGAAGTCTGTGGATGGGAGACAGATCCGAGTTGACCAGGCGGGCAAGTCTTCTGACAACCGGTCCCGTGGGTACCGAGGTGGCTCTGCTGGGGGCCGGGGATTCTTCCGTGGGGGCCAAGGCCGGGGCCGTGGGTTCTCCAGAGGAGGAGGTTATACCAATGGTATATGGTTCAGCAGGACCGAATTCAGCAAGAGATTGCTGTGCAGAATCCTCTGGTCTCATGTATACATATATACATAATGTATACATATATGTATATGTGTATACAATGAGGTTGGTATGTATATATAATTAATTGTATACATATATAATACATATATATGGGTATGTATATATAATATATATAAATATATATAAATATAAAATATATATTATATATATTACATATATTATATATATTATATATATACACAGTATTATTATATTATATATGTATATTATATACATATATAATATAAATATATATATATATGTATACATATATATAGGAGTGAATTTCCAAATTGCCCCATGAGCCTCCAAATGTCCTTCCCCAATCAGCCAGAACCAGCAGCTTTCAAGCCTTCACAGCCCACACCAGAGGCTCTGAGGGTTCCACTTCTGCCCAAAGGGTTACTCCCAGCAAAATAATTATGTTCCCCCTTAAAAGAGTTATAGAGCCAGTTGTTTAAATAACAGACTTCCCCACCTCCTTGTAAAAGGAAACCAACCTCTGCATTTGCTGTGAAAATCATGCTGAGAACATTGTGCCTGACATCACTCAATTTCTCCCCTAGAAAGCTGCACATCAGAAGGTTCTTTGAGGTTTCAGTACCTGAAAACGTCTGCCTCTGACTAAAGCGAGCTTCGTCTTTTCCAATCTCAAGAGCTACGTCACTTACCGTTCTCTCTAAACCGTACAACTCAGAGCCACATCGGCAGTGCTATCACTGCAACCGTGTTCAGCCTACGACTAGCGTATTTGTATGTCCTTTATCTGACTGGCCCATTTTCTATGTCTGTCATATCGGCCTGCCTTTTGTTATGAGCCATTGCAAAGCCTTTTAATATATATATATATTACAATTAATATATATAATATATACATATTAATAGAAGTATTAATAATTAATACTTATATAAATCAGTGATGAGATTGTGTGGCTTGAGGGGGATGATGCACTGCCGCCAGATGCCCAGGACCTCACCTCTAAACTGCTCCTCTGGAGAGACTGGGTACAGGCAGTGCCTTTGAGGTGAAGCAGCATCCATTCTCTACTGATCTGGACTGGACAGGACTTCTTCGCCAGAAGGCTGAATTTATTCCTCAGCTGGAACCAGAGGATGATACCAGCTACTTTGACACCCGCTCAGATCGATACCAGCAGGTGGACTCAGAGGATGAGGAGGAAGTGAGTGAGGATGGCTGCCTTGAGATTCGCCAGTTCTCTTCCTGTTCTCCAAGGTTCAGCAAGGTGTACAGTAGCATGGAGTGGCTCTCACTGCTTGATGAGCGGTGGACACCACCTCCCACCAAGTGCAGCCTGAGTGAGGGGAAGGAAGACCGTTCAGATGGCCTGGCAGGGCTGAAGGCAGACGGCGGTGACCTGGGGCCATCACCGCCTTCTGGGGACTTCTCTGCCTGGTTGTGTGTCCTGCTGGTCAAACAATAAAGACTCTTGGAGCCCGCTCCTTGTGCGATGAATCGTAGAGTCTGCTTCCCCCCTCAGATGCTGCAGACAATGCAGAGCATTAAAGGGCGTGGGCTCTGGCCCTGTCTGCCTGCAGCGGCTGTGAGCAGAGCTTCCCCGCCAGGTGGGCCAGAGGCCGAGGTAGAGGTCTGGTCACTCACAGGAGCATGTCGGACACAGGACAGAAGGCAAGATGTTTTTTCCAAGATCCTCTGAGGTTTCGGGCTGCTTTCCTGTCTCCTCCACAGTAGAGTTCCCATCTCGATCTGGAGTAGCTGCCAGGAGGAACATGCTACTGGGTATCACCATTTCAGGCGTGGCCACCGTCATGATGAGCTTCTCCATGCAGTCTGGCGCCACGCTGTGCAGGTGGGTGAGATGCAGCTGCAGGTGAATCTTGTTGTTGAGCCTGTCCTGGCACAGGGGGCAGCGCAGCATAGGCTACACTGAGTGCTGTGTCATGGCGTGCACCTGGAGCCGGTTGATGTCGGCATTGCTGTACTTACAGTAGGGACACTGGTACATCTGCTCTGCTTTGGTCTCCTCCGATGTTTTTGGTTTCTTTGAAGAGAGTGGAGACTCCGAGCTACCTGGGAAGGAGATGTGTTTGGAGGTTGCAGGACAATCTGTCAGCTCCTTTTCTGCTTGGCTGGACAATGCTGTCCACTTGCTCTGGTCCTTCTTGCCTCCACCCTCTTGGTCTTCTCCTCTGGATCAGCAGCTGCTTCACTGGGCCCTTCAACATCTTCAATAGATTCTTCGGGGTCTGTGGAGGGGCACCTGCGAATGGTGAAGATCTGCCCCAGGTCCTCGTCCTCCTCTGGAAGGCCCTTCTGCAGCCGCTGCAGCTTGCACAGGCTCTCGCTATGCTGGTGTTTCATGGAGCGCATGTGCTGGATAAGGTTCAATTTGGCTTTGGTGGAGTAGCTGCACAGAACACAGTGGTAGTAGCAGCTCTCACCCTCCATGCTGCTCTCATGCTGCTGCAGGTGCTTGTACAACTTCAGGCTGGCCTCGTGCCTGGAGTTGACTGTGTGCAGCCGCAGCTTCTCTAAGCTGTTTGTGTAGTAGTCGCAGGCGTTGCACTTGAGGTGAACCAGGTTCCCGATGGCCACACACTTGAGCCGCCACTCATTGGCTTTGCCTCCTTCCTTGATGTGGGCCACCAGCTGGTACTTCTGCACATGCTTATCTGTCTTGCAGTGCAGCTGGAAGTTGGCCTTGAGCTGGGTGTTATAACGGCAGAGCTTGCACTGGTACAAGTCCCCCATGATGGCCTTCCACTCATCCTCTGGGAGGCTATGCGCCACATTCATGTGCAGCCCTAGCATGTCCACGTTGTCCGCGGTGAATTTGTTGCAGACGGCCCACTGTATATAAATATTTATTTATGTATGTTATAACATATACATATATATACAATATATAAACATTATATTATATATATGTATATTTTATATACATATAAATTGACCAACCATATATGTATACATATATATATATGTATTTAATATATATATATATAAATTATATGATTAATTTGATCCATTCAAATTTATCACATATAATTATATAGATAAATCCTGTGGCACAGATTTAACAAAGTGGATTAAATCCCAGCCAGCAGCAGTTTTAATAATTATATTATT